>CM023533.1:48649227-48907281 GCA_013350335.1 Chimonanthus salicifolius
CCCATCTGCATCAGTCACCCAGTCATTCAAGGGTGAACAACTGTTTCCACTGTAATCAGCCGGGTCACTTCAAGAGAGACTGTCCAAAGCTCAATAGGCTCTCATATTCCAGAGGATCTTTCCGTCCACCAGCTAGGCCAGCTAACTCCCGAGGAGGCAGGACATATAATCAAGCGGGACGGGCGCCTAATCCTACCGGATCTGGACGACTATTTGCTCTGGAACCTCCTGAGGATGTGGATCATTCTGTGATTCAAGGTATGGCCGTTGTCAAGTTCTTATGCTTATGCATTGTTTGAGTCTGGAGCATCGCACTCTTGATATCTGCATCCTTTATAACTGCTACTGGAACACTAGTTCAAAAGCTGTCCACCACACTCACAGTAGTATCCCCTGTCGGAGACACGTCTTTGGGACTCATATGCACGGCCATAAATACGAACTCGCTGGACTCAGATTTGAGTTCAATTATTTGGTACTCGACATGACTGAGTACGATATTATATTTGGCATGGACTGGTTGGCTGGTTATGAAGCCAATATTGATTGTTATCGCCGAAGAGTGACATTTTGGTCACCCGAGGGAAAGCAGTATATAGTTCGTGCCGACAAGCAAAGCAGATTGCAAGAAGGGTTGCATCATTTGGTGTCGAACAATATTGTCATCAACAAAGCACCAGTCACTGAACTTCCAGCAATTGTGAAAGAATTTGTTGATGTCTTTCCAAAAGAACTTCCTGGTATACCGCCTATAGGGAGCTCAATTTTGAGATCAAGCTATATCTGGTACCACACCAGTGTCTCTACCCCATTATCGGATGGCACAGAAATGTCCGAGTTGAAGAAGCAGCTTGATGAATTACTCAGACTGGGTTGCATTCGGAACAGCACATCGTCATGGGGAGCTCTAGTGTTGTTCGTGAAAAAGAAGGATGGTTCACTCAGAATGTGTGTGGACTACCGGAAGTTGAATCAGCTAACTGTCCGGAACAAGTATCCTCTACCCAGGATCGATGATTTATTCGATCAGTTGAGGGGATCCAGTCATTTTTCCAAGATTGACCTGATGTTCGGTTATCATCAAATCCGGGTCAGGGAGGAAGACATCGAGAAAACAGCTTTTAGAACACGGTATGGACTATTTGAATTTGTAGTCATGCCATTTGGGCTTACCAACGCACCGGCTGTGTTCATGGACTTAATGAACAGAATATTCCGTCCATATCTCGATCGGTTTGTTATAGTGTTCATTGACGATATCCTGATCTATTCCAAGAGTCAGGAAGATCATGCTGAGCATCTTCGATAGTATTGAACACCTTGAGACAGAACCGTTGTATGCCAAAGCAAGCAAATGTGAATTTTGGCTACCTGAGGTCAAATTCTTAGGGCATGTTATAACAGCAGATGGTATAGCTGTTGATCCGGCTAAGGTGGCAGTAGTAAGTGAGTGGAAAGCACCAAAGAATGTCACTGAAATCCGTAGTTTCCTGGGTTTGGCTGGATATTATAGGAAGTTTATCATGGACTTCTCCAAAATTGCATCCCCATTGACTCGACTCACGCAGAAAGGAGTCAAATATGAATGGTCAGAGCTATGCAATCAGAGATTTGAGGAGCTGAAGGAGAGACTTACAACTGCTCCTATTTTAGTTTTGCCGGAAAGAGGCAAAGGTTATGAAGTACAATGTGATGCATCAGGAGAGGGACTGGGATGTTCACTCATGCAACGTGATCGGGTGGTGGCATATGGTTCAAGACAATTAAAGATACATGAACGCCTCTACCCCACACATGATCTAGAATTAGCTGCGGTGGTCTTCGCTCTCAAAAGCTGGAGACACTATCTATATGGGGAGAAGTTTGAAGTATTTTCAGATCACAAGAGCTTGAAGTATTTATTTGATCAGAAAGAGCTCAACCTGAGGCAGCGCAGATGGATGGAATATCTGGCGGACTATGAATTTGCGCTCCGGTATCATCCGGGAAAGGCCAACAAAGTGGCGGATGCTCTCAGCCGCATGTCTCATGCATCAGTGGCATGTTTGATCAGGACTGAATAGGGAGATGTTGAATTCCATTCGTGAGTTTAATCTATACATCACAAACCATGGGAGTATGTATAATTTGATCATACGATCCAACATGGTTACAAAGATTGAACAGGAGCAACGAACAGATCCGGAAATGGCAGAGACATGGGCCAAGATGTCTATTGGCGAGGTTGTACCGGATTGAGAATTACGACCAGGACAGGGTCTTATGTTCTGGGGTAGAATTTATGTGTCAAGAAGCTGCAGAAAAGAATTACTGATAGAGGCACATCAGAGCAAGTTGTCCATTCATCCGGGTAGCACAAAAATGTATCATGACTTAAAAGACATTATTGGTGGCATGGACTCAAGAAGGACGTTGCTGAGTTCGTGGCTCATTGTTTAACTTGTCAGCAGGTTAAGACGGAACATCAGAAGCCACCAGGGTTACTCAACCCTTAGCAGTGCCGGAATGGAAATGGGAGCACATTTCCATGGACTTTGTGACGGGGTTGCCGAGGTCCTCGAAAGGCAATGACGCTATATGGGTTGTGGTAGACCGATTGACCAAGTCCGCGCATTTTATTCCTATCAAGATGACGGATTCATCAGAGACATTGGGTCGGAGATATATCAAAGACATCATCAGATTACATGGTATCCCACAGACTATAGTGTCTGATAGAGATGGCCAATTCACCGGCAGGGTATGGCAGAGCATGCAGTCGGCCATGGGAAACCGATCTACTTATTAGCACAGCATTCCATCCACAGACCGATGGACAATCGGAAAGAACAATACAAACGTTGGAGGACATGTTGAGGGCGTGCATGCTAGACTTCAAAGGTGGATGGGAGGATCATTTGCCATTGGTGGAATTTTCTTATAACAATAGCTACCAGGCAAGCCTCCAGATGGCACCATTCGAAGCTTTGTATGGTAGACCATGCAGGTCACCAGTGTGCTGGACCGAGGTTGGCGAACATGCACTGATAGGACCCGAGATGGTTGCAGAAACTACTGCACAGATCCAGTTGATACGTCAACATTTGTTGACCGCACAAAGTCGGCAAAAGAGCTATGCTGATAAGAGGAGGAGGTTTCTCGAATTTGAAGTGGGAGACATGGTATTCTTGAAGGTCTCGCCACGAAAAGGGCACATGAGATTTGGGAAGAAAGGAAAATTGTCGCCAAGATATGTGGGACCGTTTTCAATTATCAGAAGGATGGGAGATGTAGCCTATCAGTTGGCACTTCCTTCGCAATTGGCGTCTCTACATGATGCTGTTCCATGTGTCGATGTTGAGGAAGTACAACCCTGATCCGTCTCATGTTTTGAATGTGCAAGATATAGATGTGCAAAGCGATGTCACTTATGTCGAGAAGCCGGTCAGAATATTGGAGAGTGAGCAAAGGGTGTTGCGTAACCGAGCGATTCAGTCCGTCAAGTGGTTTGGGATCGACATGGTGTTGAGGAGGCCACTTGGGAATTGGAATCGAAGATGGGAACATCTCACCTTGAATTGTTTGTATGAATTACTTTGAAATCCTACTTCGTTCGATTTTCGGGACGAAAATTATAAAAAGAGTATTGTATTGTAACACCCTGGAATTTCAAAGTTATCATTTTATATGAAAATATTCATATTACGGAATTGCCATTGTGATAAAATTGATTTGAATTTAAATGGGTCAAGGGCTCAATGAAGACCCAAAGGAGGGTAGTTTGTTTATAAAACAAATAAATGGATAAGATGAATTTAAACGGGTCAAGAATCATATTTGGGTCAAATTTTGATAAATGGGTCAAAATGGCTAGATGGGACCCAATGGGTCGTGAATGGCATGATTAACCATGGATTGAGTTCAAGCTTAGTTAATTTAAGTTTATTAATTGCTTGAGTTTGGTTTGAGTTGAAATGAATGATGGGTTAAGTTGAGTTGAATTTATTAGTTAAGTTAAATTAAATGAATGACTTAGGTTGGGTGAGTTGAATAAATGAGTTGGATGAATATGTATTTTTAATGTAAGTGAGTGAAGTGTGTGAATGAGAGGAGAAGTGTTTTAAATTCCAAATTTTGAGCAAGGAAAAACGTTGGAGCATGGGAGACATTACCATGCATGTAACCCCCATTTAGGTGATGAATAAAATGGGAGTTACATTTTGAATGGGAGTTACACTTTGAAATTACATAGAATGCATAGGGACGTTGGATGCATGAGAATATTGCTTGCATGTAACAGCTACAATGGAGTTAGTGGGATGGCTGTTTGAGAGGTACAAATGCAAGGATAATGAGAGATCAATAAAGTAGAGAATGCAAATAATCACAAAATTATACATGGAAGACGTTGGTGTAGTTTGGATCATTATTTTCATGCAAATAGACCCCCAAAGTTGGAGCTGCTGTTTATGAAGTTACACAAAGAGATAATGGCATTTCAAATTCAACTCTTGGTTTACATGTTGAAGGTAGGGCTAAAACCGTTGGAGCCTAGGAGAGTTTCATTTTTTTAAATGAAACTCTCACATGCAAAGGTAATGAGAAAAGGAGTTAAGAAGTGGGGGTTACACAAGTCCAATCAACAAGGGACGTTGGGAACATGGGGAGGTTTCATCTCATGATGAAACCCCCAAGTAACATAAAGTTTAGGGTAAAGGCAATGGGAGTTACACAAGGTTAATCTTGGGCTGATTATGATTAAACAAAGGGTGCCCATTTCTCTCTCTCTCTCTCTCTCCCTTTCTCTTGGCCGTTCTCTGTCTTCCCAAACACTAAGAGCAGCAGCTGGGTGTTAATCAGTCCTTGGATTGATCCCTTTTTCATCAAGACAAGTTCAGCAAAAGGGAAGGAACAAGCGGGAGTGAAGATCAAGTGGTGGAGTCGCGGAAACGGTAGGTTTTTCGATGAACAATTTTTAAATCATGATCTGGCCATTGGATGGCCGAATCTGACAAAGGTTAAATATTGGTTAGAAGTACATGAATGAGATCAAAAGAGGGACCATAGGGTTCGGCCCCATTGGATGGCCAAACCCCATGGAAATAATTGATTTATTTAGATGGTTTTTGGAAATTAAAACCATACAAATATGGGACTGTTTTTAGATGATTTTAAGTGTGTGTTTTAAAACGGTGAAAACATAAATAAGGAAGTTTGTTTTGGACATAGATGAATGATTAAGAAATTCAAAACCAAATGTCATAGGGTTCGGCCACCATGGAGGGCCGAACCCCATGCAAATAATGGTTTGATTTTGATGTATTTGAAACATATAAACCATTAAGTTGGTGGACTGTTTTGGGTTATTATTTAAGATGTAAATACATGTTCTAGAATGGTTAAAAACATGGATTTGGGTGCTAGTTTCAGACCCAAGATAAAGGGTTAAAGGTTCAAAAGTAATTTCATGGTGTTCGGCCAATAAGCATGGCCGAACCCTATGAAATTGGGCTAATTTTAGGATGGTTGTATGAAGGGTAAAAACATGATTTTAATATACTGTTATTACATGATTAATTGAGGTTTAAAAACAGTAAACGTAATCATTGGGTTCAGCCATCATAGAGGGCCGAACCCCATGCAAAATGATGTTGGTTTTCATGTTGAGAACCCCATGAAAACCATGGAAACCATGAAAACCCATGGACTGTTTTGTGGAATAATTAGGTTAAGTTTATGATGGACATTAGGTATTATTTATATGCTTTGATTTAAGAATAATATATGTTATTTATGGAGTTAGTATGTGTAAGTAATCAGCCAACATGAATGATGGAAATTGGGGATAAAATCACATTGGTGAGGTTCGGCCATGTGTATGGCCGAACCCCACTAATGGTAATTGTGGGACATAATGGTTGGTTTATATGAAGATATGGAAGGTTTAAGAAGGATCAAATTAAGTGGTGAGGTTCAGCCGTGTGTATGGTCGAACCCCACTAAAGATGGTTTTATGTTTGGTGATGGAAGTTAGCTAATTTAAAGCAAAGGTTGGTCTCAACGGCACAATCGTAATTATGGCTGAAATGATCAAAAATAAAATGATCATATGATGGGATAAATGGGTTAAAACCAAAGTAGTAAGGTTCAGCCATAATGTATGGCCGAACCCTACCAAGGTTCTTTTAGAAGTTTGGATAATTAGATAGGTTTTAATTAAATAAATGAATGACCAAAGTTTTAATGGATGAGGTTCGGCTATGGCTTTGGCCGAACCCCACTAGGTGGTTCTTGGAACATTAAGCTTTGCTGGAAATTAGGTGGATAAATGATTAACTTGATGCCATGTACATAGGGTATTCGGATTTTTAGAACGGTGAGCGAACCGTGATCGGAAGACGGTCCAAAGGAAGGATCGAACAAAGTAAACTATTGTAGGTTTCCTACCTTGTTGTAACCACAAAACTTATTTGCTGTTTTATGGTATTTGAATAAGTTATTTGAATCAAATTTTATATTTACAAATGGCATGTTTGCATAGACATCTCATGCATGGCATGGGATGATGGTGTAGTAACCGGAGGCCACACTCCGTCGGGGCGTCCGAAAGACCACTGTGGGGTACCCTGATGATGAGAATCCCATCAAGAGGAATCCGTAGGCCACACTCCGTCGGGGCGTCCGAAAGACCACTGTGGGTTACCTTGACGATGAGAATCCCGTCAAGTGATGTCTATGTTGAATGGTGATGGGTGGGACTCATTACATGTTCATTTCATACATAGCATGTTTTTATTGAATTTTGTTACACATGTACTATCATTATATTATTTGTATGTTTGACTAACCAAGTGGTAGCCCTATTCGGAAACACTACTGGGCGCGTTGATCTAACGCCCTATCTATATCCTTAGTGGATGATGCAGGGAAAGGAAAGAACGTGGTTGGAGAAGAGGACCAAGTACGGAAACTTGGGCGGTTTGAATGATTGGAATGGACTATGAATGGATTATTTATAGACTTGTTATTTGATTTATTTGGACAATGTAATTTGTTTATTAGATGTTGGCATGTAATAAGTAGTTAAGTAGATGCTATGGTTGGATTTATTTGAATGGTTTGGAATGAATAGTAGACTAAGGTTATATAATAATTTTGGAGAATAAATAAGGTACTTTGCTATCTATGAATGGAAAGTTGGATTAGTCATAGGATCTATTATAACCTCAGTTAGATTTAGACTAAATTAATTCCGCTAGTTATATATGTACCATGTGCGGATCAGTTTTATGGACTTAGTTCATACGCACATGGGCTTGGCCAGTTAAGGGTCGGATTTAGAGATCCGAACTTAACTCGCGTCGTGACATTCCGTCCCGATCAATTGTTGATTATTATTATATAAAAAAAAATAAACTCTGAAAATTAGAGAGAAAAGGGCGGGGTGTTACAGAAAAGCAGATCAAGGTACCGCACATAGGTTTTTCGGACGCCCCGATGGAGTGTTACCCCTCCGGTTACAAATCCTCCACCCCATGCCATGCATGAGATGCCAATGAAACACATGCTATTTTATAACATAAACATAGCATTAAAAATCTCCTTTTGAAATATAAACAATACATATTATTTATACAATTAAACATAGCATTAGTAATTCAATATAAAGCATATCCTTTGAAACATAATTTCATCAAACATAAGATAAAACAAATGTACATAAACCCATGGTTTCAAAAAGGTGGAATCCTACCAAAGACCGTTACGTGTCCTTGCGCCTTTCGTCCTGTAACCGCTCACGATCGTAGACACCTTGTGAGGTCCTGTTACCTTATAATATAGCAATAAATCAAAACCAAGACCCACTTGATTCACTATATTTTTAAGTCCATAAACCAATCCCCATGAGGTTCGGCCATACACCATGGCCGAACCCATGGTTTATCATTTTTAGTCGATATTACCAAATTGCCATTGGTCTAATGTTTGAGTTCCAAAAACATAGTTCCATTAATTCTACGTAATTACCAAAATGCCATCCGTGGCTATCATTCCATTATTCTCATATTTACAACATTGCCATCCATGGCTAACCTTCCATTTTAGCATGTATTTACAACTTTGCCATTACTTTAGGTTTATGTCCAAAACCCATCCATTATATTAATACATAAACTTAATATATCCATAATTGGTTCCTTAGTCCCAACATGATTTATCAAATATTTCCCATGTGGTTCGGCCATACACCATGGCCGAACCCATGGTCTTTTATTCTTACTTAATTACCAACATGCCATTATACCTAATAACATGACCAATAACATAATTTATGAACATAGGTCTATATGTAATTAAATCCCTCATTACCTTAAAAATTCATAGCCACTCTAAGTGTCCCTTAAAATATTCCAACACATGGTCCATCAAATAATTCAAGGTATGGCCGAACCCTATGTCCATTATTTTGACTTATTTACAATTTTGCCATCACCTTCATCACCTTAGATTTTGGTTCCAAACATAGGTCCATTCACTTATTCATTTGATAAATAAGACCTTCTATTTCACAACCATGGAACCATAAATAAGACCTTCTATTTCCTTTAACCATATTAGGTCCATCAAAGACCCATAAAATTTGGTTCATGGGGTTCGGCCATGGGGATATCATGGTTCCATCCTCCCTTTAAATTCATTTGATAATAATAAATCCATAATTGGACCAAAGACTTGATTCATGGGGTTCGACCAAACACCATGGCCGAACTCTACGATGTAAATTTTCCAATTATATTAATTTCCACACTTGGATCCATAAAACCCATATGATCCCTTAGTTGGTCTATGAGGTTCGACCATACACCTTGGCTAAACCCTAAGATACATAACTTTCCAATTATAGAAACTTTCTATTCTAATCTCCATCTTTCCTTAATTAGAAACTTTCCAATTTAGCAACCAACTTTCATAATTTGACGCCTTCCCATTTAATAACTATCTTTCATATTAGAGACTTTCCAATTTAATCTCTACATTTCAAAATTAGAGACTTTCCAATTTAATCTCTACTTTCCAAAATTAGATATTTACTAATTTAAACTCTTCCTCCCAAAATAATTATCATACATTAAAAATACCATTACAACTCCATGGTTTTCTCCCAAAAACACATAATTCAAACCATGTCTTTCCATGGTTTCCATCTTTCAAACTTTAATTAAATTACCATAGTCTTTCCATGGTTTTCCATCCCTTAAAATATAATCACCAAAAGCATCCATTAATTCTCTTCCATGGGGTTCGGCCATACACCATGGCCGAACCCTATGATTCCTTATCTTAAACAAAAATATGAAATCACATACCGGTTTCGCGACTCCTTCGGGTTGTTCTTGCTTTTTCAATCCATTCCTTCCTTGGCCTTTTCTCCTCCTTGCTGGCTGCCCTTCCTTTTCTTTGTTATGCCGAGAATACCTTCTTGCCAATATGCAAACCAGCACCAAGACCCTTGCTGATCAATAATGTGTTTCAGCCCAAGATCTTCTCTACACTAGAATGAGAACAGAGTATTCTCTGTTCTCGACATCTTGTTACAGCCACGTTGGATTTCCTCTCACAGTTGGCTGCAAGACTGCAATGCTTTGACGTACTCTCTGCTGCAGATTTATCAATCTGCTCTTTCTCTAGCACTACCTTAATGTGACAGATCAGAGAGACAAGAGAAGAACCAAAGCCCAACACTAAGTCAGCAGCAACACTTGTTTTCTTTCACTTTTTGCTGCTTTCTTAAATGTCGTCCTTTGCTGTATACAACATGTATACAATGTGCGCTCTGCTGCGACTTTGACCCTCAATGAAACACACCGATGTGTTCTTCCCTCTTATTGATTTTTCCTGACTGGAAAATCCAGCAACAAGACATAATGCTGGCAGCCCTCTTACACGTTGTTTCTCTGTGTCTCTGCCTCCTTCACGCTGCCTGTATTTATACAGATTGCAGTCGGTCCTCAAGTCTCAGTTTAGAAGGGAATTTCTATTTCAGTTTGTCGTGTTCCATTCTAGGCAGTTGCCGAGTTTACCTTCCTCTACCCGTATACCTCTCTACTACACAATGCTAGCAGCACTCCTCTCTTGTTTGTGTGTCTCTTGCTGCTGTATTTTCAGAGAGAATACCTCCCACGCTGAATCTGTATATTGGGCTGTCTACACAAAAAGAAAGCTAAGACCTGCCCTTTCTTTTCTTAACTTATGTAACACTCCCAATCAGTCTCTCTTGCTTAGATAGCAAGTCATAATTCCATACTTAGCCATTTCCATGAGTCACCAAAACAATAATTGCTATCTGATGCGGACATATGTGGACATAATCAAAATTTTAATTTTGACCCGGGTGGGTACGTTAGCAATTTACCAAGCTCGGGCTCCGATACGAAAGATGAAAATTTTATTTTTGATCCCGGTGGGTGCATGAGCAATTTGGGTCAGCGCAAAGTCCAAGGTGAGCCTCTTTAAAATGGGCCAAAATTTGAAGCCCAATTAAGATGAAGACCCAACATTGGAAGATTTGAGAATCCCAAACCTACTTAAATTGGGACACCTTGTGGAATGGAAAAACAGCCACCACGTGGCTTAGTTTTATTAGGATTTATTTTTAATTAGTAGTTGTTTATTATAGGAGTTCCTAATTAGATAGGACTCTTATTTAGTAGGTGTTTATTATTAGGAGTTCCTAATTAGATAAGACTCTTATTTAGTAGGTGTTTATTATTAGGAGTTCCTAATTAGATAGGACTCTGATTTAGTAGGTATTTTTATTTAAGGAGTTGTAATAGCCAGTTTGGAGGGGAGATTATTTTGATCAATAAAATTGTTATTTTGTTTAGCAAAACGAAGGATTGTTTTGTGAAGATTGAAGTGCAAAACGAAGGACTGTTTTGTGAAAATTCAAGTACAAAATGAAGGACTGTTTTGTGAAGATTCAAGCGCAAAACGAAGGACTGTTTTGTGAAGATTAAGCTTCTGCTATAATTTGAGGTTGGGTATTCTTAATCCTACCTAGCCTACATCAAATACCGACTAGTGTCCCTTTACTCTTCCGTTCACGAATCCGGTCGCCGATCGCGCACTGATTGCGATGTCCCGATACCTTATTATACATTACCAAATCAGTCCATATTTTATCCTTGATTAAGTCCCTAATACATGCCTTAGTGGGTTCGGCCATACACCATGGCAGAACCTCACTATGTAGTTTTGTGGGTCCCATTTTAATCCATTGATTATCTTAATTACATGAGTCCAAAAATTAGTCACCCTAGGCTTTATTAATCACACATAAGTTATTTACTTAGAGCCCCTAAGTTCACGATCATCTTCCATGGGGTTCAGCCATACACCATGGCCGAACCCATGGTTCTTGAATTTGGCCATTATTTACGATTTTGCCACTACCCTTCCATGGTTAATCATTCATTTAACCACGTACATTTTTGTTCATAATTGACCCATAACTTAGATCCATTAATGATCCGTTAACGACCCATCAACCATGTCATAAGATTATTAAAATCAGCCATTTAATTAACCTAATCCTTATTCATTTAAACACATACATAACCCCATACTTAGCCCATCAATTGATCCATAGACTTGGATCCCTTAATGACTCCTTAGCCATGACATAACATCATCACAAATTAGCCACTTGATTACCTTAATCCCCATTCATTACTCACATGTATAGTACCAAATTTAACCCATAAATTGACCCACAAATGGGTCATGGGTTCGGCCATACACCATGGCCGAACCATGATGTCTTTTTCCCCATTTTTACTTGGGTTTATATACACCATTTGGCTCCACCATAAGTCCTTCCTTGAGGTAGTTTCCATCATGCATTTAAATCACCAATCTTTGATCATCAATTTGGTACATTTTGGTCCATCAAAACCACCAACACATCCCCCATTATTTTTCCATCTTTTACACTCATCATCATTACACATACATCACCATAGTGTTCAGAAGCATTTCCTCCATAAAATCTCTCCATGGTTTTATTTTTAAAACATTATTTCCACCCCTTTAAAACCTTATAAACTATGCTTAAACATCCATTCAACCCATCAACATTCTTAATCATTCTTCCCTCTTCTTACACCCTTTAAATTTACAAACACATCACCCTAGGGTTCGGCCATACACCATGGCCGAACCCATGGTTCATGTTTCATTCCCATCTACCATTTTTGAGGCCATTAGAATTCATTAGTACCTTCCATGATTTTCTTCACTAAGATCCCTCAAAAAAAATTACAAACATTTGACCCTTTTAAGCCTCAAATTCATTAACACATTACTCCATATTTTCTATCCTTTTAAACCCATTTAAAACCACCATTACATCACCATAGGTTCATGGTCCATCATTCATTCATGCCTTTTAAGGCCATAAACCCATTTACATCTTCATGAATTTCCTCATTTAAAATTCTTATAAAAATCACTACATTTATTCATTAATACCTTAAAATCATAATTCATCCTCCATGTCTTCCATTCTTTATAACCTCATTAAAATCATTCAATCACCTACCATGGTTTTGATCTTAAAAACCCCATTTAAATTTACTTAATTACTCACCATGATTCCTTCTAAAAATCACACACATCCATGCTTAAATAAATTTTAATACATAAAATCCTTAATGCATCCTTCCTTTTTTTCTTTTTTTTTAACCTAATTTACCCATTAGGGTTTGCCCACTCTTCCTCCTTTCATTGGATGGATTTGAGATCCAAGACCCATGACAATTTGGCCACCAACCAATCCAAGAAATGGGTTCCATAATTACCTCTTAACCCTTAAAATGTAAAATTCCTTTTTAAGAATTACTTACAATCCGACGACTCCTCCGACTTTTCTTTCTCCTCTTGATTCCTTAGCTCTTTCTCTTCTTCTTCTCTTTCATTGGTCGTCCAAGATGAGCTTGATCAAATGAAAAACATCAAAGCTTGGGTCGGCTAAGATGGAGTAGATTTGAGAGAGGGAAAGGAGGAGATGATGAGAAGAACTACCCCAACCCTTGATCTTGAAGAGGTGGGCCAACACTTGCACTTTTCTTCTCTTTTCTTCTCTTTTTCTCTTCTTATTTTTCTTCCTCTCTTCTCCTTGGGGTTGAGGGA
The DNA here is from genome assembly GCA_013350335.1 of Chimonanthus salicifolius. Lineage (NCBI taxonomy): Eukaryota > Viridiplantae > Streptophyta > Magnoliopsida > Laurales > Calycanthaceae > Chimonanthus > Chimonanthus salicifolius. The sequence continues at coordinate 48,662,398 of CM023533.1, forward strand.
CGGCAATGAGAGAGCAAGAGAGGGAGAGAGTGAAAGAGTTAGATGGAAAAAGATGGAGAAAAGGGATAAGATTCATCTCATTGGTTGAGTGACTTAAACTCCACCCTTAACTTTTCCCACCAACCAACATGGGATTTTTTTTATGCTTTATGGTGGTGGTTGGGATAAACCACCACCTAAGCCAACATTTTTGAGCTTTGGAGATAAGATTGTTTGGGTCTTCCATTTGACCATTTGACCCACTTTTTGAACAGTTTAATTATTTAATTAATTAGATAATTAACTTAGGTTAATTAATTCCCACTTAACCTAATTCCATTTCTTAATTTCCCTCCATGTATCCACCCATGGTTGACCAATTCAACCATGGTGGCCGGCCCCACCAATCCTTGGTCCACACGCCACCTCACTTGGTGAGGTGGAGGTGGGTCCCAATCGGCCATGTCACCTTGGTCAATTCATCACCAACTTGGGTGATTTAATTTTAATTAAATCCATTCCAACTAGTTGGATCACCATTGGGCCCATGGCCCAATTACATTCACCCTTACCCATTTACCTTAGAGCTTACATTATCTTGACCCATTGGGTCCCAAATGGGTATTGGGCCCAATTTGACCATCCTTGGCCCAATTGACCACCATTGACCATTTAAATGATTTTAAATCCAATCCATGGTCCATTTCGCCATACTTTGGCCTTTGTCCAAATTTTGATCCATTTACCATCTATTCCATTAAATTTCCCAATTTCCATCATTAAAAGAAATAATAGCCACATATTCATTGATTTAAAAACTTCGGGCTATTACACCATGAGATGGAAACCCTCCACCTTCCCTTTGACTCACTCTATCTTTTCATCTTTCATGTGACTCACTACCCATTTGACTCACTCCATTTAAATGAAACTCAACTCCTAACTCAAGCATTTGATTTTATTTCCATTTAACTTAGGTGATTTAATTAAATAATTTAATTCAACTCACTTCACTTGATCCTCTTTAATTTACCCATGAACTCACCCATGGTTGACCAAGTCAACCATGGGGCCGGCCCCACATGTGCCTTAGTCCACACGCCACCTCACTTGATGAGGTGGAGTTGGGTCCCACTTGGCTATGCCACTTGGATAATTCCTCATACACTTGCCATCTCACTTGATGAGGTGGACCCCATGCCTTTGATCTTAATTGGGTCCATGACCCGATTAAATCCATTCCTTACCCATTTACCCTAATCATTAATCCATCTTGACCCATTGGATCCCAATTGAGCATTCGACCCAATTGACCACATTGACCCAATTAAATAGAATTAATCCTATCCATGGTCCATTGGACCATACTTGGGCCATTGCCCCAACTTTTATCCATCTAACATCCATTCCATGTATAAATCTTAATTTTTAACAATTAAAATAAGTAATAGCCAATATATTTATTGCATTGAAAATCTGGGCTATTACCATCCCAATTAATTTGTGAATGGTATACAGTGCCCTGGTGGTTTCCACCTCAAACACTGTGGACATAATTGGCCAAGGAAACCATTCATTGATTTATGATGTGACTGAGTATGGACATTGGGTGGGATATCATTTGGCATTGACACCCATTACATGATGCTTATGTTAGCATGATTTTGATATGGACATCATACATTTTTTTATTACTTATAAGATGTTTTACAAATATGACATTAATGATGTATAAATCTTGATTTATGATATTGCTCCCATGTGTACCCTAACCCTAATTAGAATAACTACTGGGCATGTTGACTAATGCCCTACTTCTATCCTATAGATGATGCAATATGAAATGATAAGGAAAAGGACGTGGGACTGGAAGTGAGTCAAGCGTAGGAGCCTGGGAAGAATTAAGTTTAATTTACTTAGTTTGATTTCTATGATGTATTTGGAGGACTTACCTTTTGGGTTGTAATAACTTAGAACTTATTTGCTATGGTTTGATAATCTTTAAGTTTTTTATTGAAGGTATATGGTGATTGACTTTCCTTGCCTAATGATGACAAGAATATGAATAACATCTTATTCATATGAATTATTCCGCAAGTATTAAGAAAGGCGTGTGAAAATGTTTTAGTAGACTTAGTCCACACACACGTAATGGTGGTCAGTTAAGGGTCGGATTTTGGAAACTCGAACTTGATTCGCGTCGTGACAACCCGTTCTCTCTCACTTATTTTAAAAAAAAATATACTCTGATTTGTGGCAAGTGAAAAAAGGTGGGGCGTTATAGGAAAGAAAGGCTATCCTCCTTTTTGCTATCTCATGTTAAGGCTCGCTGAGCACTTTGGAGTTAAAAGAAGAAAATAAGAAGTGCCCAAATTCACGAGGCCCATTGACGAGGCCATAATCAGAAAAAGCTTGCCCACTGAAATAGAAGATTCCATCTTTGGCTTAGCTGGTTCAACCTCCTCTACCCGTGCTGCCTCCTCTTCTGTATTAGTGTTCGAGGAACCTGAAAACGAAGAAGATGCAAAAGATGATGCTTCTCTTCTTCCTGTGGATTGGACTGTCAGTCGATAGTACTTTGAAGAACGAGTTTCTTCAATGGAGAAACACATGGAAAGTCGTCTAGACGAACTGACTGAGTTCGTAAAATCACCAGTCCAAAGCATTCTCGCAGCAGTTACCTCCTCCTGCAGATATGATGACATGGTCCCCCGACCTCTATCTTTGCCCCACATCCTCCTCCAACTAGCACTGATTAACTTAGTTTTTCTTGTGCTTTGAAAGCCTAGAATTTTGGTATTGTAACTAAGCGTTCCCGGTGCCAAAACCATATGTAATGAACAATGTTTTGATAATGCTATGGCTTGGTTATATATGCATTGATGTTATGTGATGCCATGGTTATTACTTGCATTTATTCATGTATATTGAATGGTTTGTTTTTAATATGAATTCATGGATTGTTTGAATGGCATGTTAGGGAGATATGGTTTGGCTCATGATGTTCTACACATCCTTGTAGTTTGGAGGAGCACAACACTTGTGCTCTAGAGCCTTTGTCAATGGTCATGACAAAATGGGGGAGAATTCTGTGAAGCTAAGGGAGATAGCTTAAGTCATGGGGGAGAAAATGGAGAAGCTTGAGAAAGCTTGGACGAGCTAAGGGAGATAGCTTAAGTCATGGGGGAGAAAGCAGAGAAGCCAGGAAAATGTATTTGAGGAGATACATTTGGCCATACGAGAGATGTGTGTTGAAAAGGGGAACTCCAATGGAATTCAAATTCAAAATTGTCCAATGCATGGAGTATGAGGGAGTTCATTTGATTTTTGGACTAACATACTAATGTGTTTCATATTTCCATAGCTTTCTTGATGTGTCCACAGGTGAACTTTAAAATTGAAGCAAGCTGACCAAGAATATGCATTGGTCAAGGACTTGTTTTTTTCATTTGAATGTATAATGTATTTGGTGTATATTTTATCATTCAAATGTAATGTAATAGGGGGTGGAAATTTTCTTTTTTGAGTTATAATTCAAATAGCTTCTAGGTTTTGTCATGAAATTGACAAAGGGGGAGATTGTTAGTGCCCCGATTGCCAAGTCCCTTGTTTGTCAATTCCACGACTCAGGAAAAACACTTGCTAGAAGATTTGAAGACTCAAGGTTGATCTAAAGAATGAAGTTCAACTCCAAGACTCCAAGATCATCTATGTATGGCAATCACACAAGTAAAATGGCCATAGATGACCTTAGGTGGAACCCACACCCATAGGTGGACCTTGCCTGCGCTTAATTGAACATGTTGATAATAACATAACAAGCCTAAGTGGACCCTGGACAGTCACAGAACCGGAGGGGACATAACTTTGGAAATCTGGTAAACTGTCAGGATGACCAGTTGAGTCCACTGACCCCTCGGTGAGACAGGAAAGACCCATCGTGGTCATCGACCAGTCATCCAAATTGACAAAGGCTCTGGAATAGAAGCGTAGTCATTCAGGGTTTCTCTCTGGAGTGTCTCATGCCACTAACAGATCGAGATGGGTAGACCGACCCATCGATTACAACGACCTGTTGACCAGGATCGTGTTTGAGTTCTGGAACTAAGAACTTTGGGTACCCTCAGAATAGACCCATCAATGGCATAGACCCATCGAGAGTACCAGGACCGACCCATCGGTGTAGCGACTCGTCGACCTGGGTTTGACTAGTTTCTGGACTTGAAACTCTATTAGCATGGTTTTGCCCCAAGACGAGACAGTCGACAAGAACGACATATCAGTAATAAGATCGTCGACGCGTCAGTGCACTCGACCCATCGGTGAGACCTGTTTCTGTACTGTTGGAATGCAATAAATGAACAACAGTCTGGTGGTTGAACGGTAACATTAAGTTCACCGACCTATCGGTAAGATCGACTAGTCGGTACTAGACTATTTGAAAAACCAGTTTGCCTTCTCTATAAATACCTCTCGAATGGAAACTGCTTCGAGATCCTTGAGAAAATTTATGAGCCTCATCTACCAGACCCATCAGGGAATTCAATAGGCCCAAGAATGATCCTCATCTCTCTAATACACATCTAGGTGGATCATTCAAATCAATCCATCTCCATAGATTGAGTTTGAAAAGAGAGAAAGAGACGCAAAGGAAAATCTCTAGGATAGACATAGGATTTCCTATTTCCTAGAGAACATCTCCCAAGGACTGTGAATGCTCTACACGGCAGATCGTCGGGATTGTACGAGGACACATTGGGAGAGATCCAAGAAGCACAACATCTTCTCAAGAGAGCTTGAATACGACAAATGCTTTTTAGTGTTTTAAATTTCTTTTAAAACATCTTGTGAAGTGGATTAAGGAGGATGTACTCCGGAACCACTATAAAAAATAGAGGGTTTAGTCTAGGATAGGTGGTGGGTGAAATTCCCAACCAATTGGTTAGGTGGAATTCTTAATCTATTTTGTGTGGGTGTAATTCCCCACTTAGTGTATTCGGGATAACCCAAGGTTGGGTGAGTCCTTAGAATGGATGTAGGAGGGTTTACTCCAAACCACTATAAACATGGTCTTGTGGTGTTAGAGCAATTTATTTGAATTCTTAATTTATCACATTTGCTAACACACACACACATCTTGATTAATTATTAATCCGCTGCAAATTTATCATTTAATCAAGTAATGTTTAAAAGGACTAACGAATTTGTTGATCGCCCTATTCACCCCCCTCTAGGGTCGATTGTGTTATAGCACAAGGGAACTTTCATCATCTATGGCTAATTTACCTTTGTGTGATTACCATACACTCGTTGATCCGTTGAATCTTCAATGATCTTCCACTTGAGCTTGATTCAACCAACACTTGAGCCTTGTTCATTGCTTCAATCTTCAGAGGCAACGCTTCACCTAAGTCATAGAATTGACAAATAGGTGACTCGGCAAACCAAGACACTAACAAATTCCAAGTCCTAATGTTTTAAACTTAGATGTGTTAAGATTAACATTGAGTGTATTTCATTTAACACATGCTGGGAATCTTAGTTGATATCATGCTTCCATTCCACGTACTTAATTGGTATATGTTTGTGGTTTGAATTTGTGCAAGATATTTATGTTCCATACATGTAACACCCTGGAATTTCAAAGATAACAATTTGCATGAATTTATCCATATTTACGGAATTGCCATTGTCATATATTTGATTTGAATTTAAATGGGTCAATGGTTCAATCAAGACCCAATGGTTAGTAATCTTGTTTACAAAACAAATGAATAGATGAAATGTACTCAAACGGGTCAAGAGTTGTAATTGGGTCAAATGGATCAAAATGGCCAAATGGGACCCAATGGGTCGAGATGGACATGATTAATCATGGAGTGAGCTCAAAACTTAGTTGATTTAAGTTTTCATTAATTGAGTTTGGTTTGAGTTGAAATGAATGGTGGAGTTTAGTTGAACTAAACTTATGAGTTGAATTTATTAGTTGAGTTACATGAGAGTTGTGACTCAATTTCAAATGTTTTACACGTTGGAAGGTAACAAGGGAGGGGGACTTTCATTTCAAGAATGAAACTCCCACATGGGACGTTGATAAGCATTAAGGAGGTGACGGTTACACATGGGCTGCATCAAGGGTGAGAAGTTATTGACTTCAAAAATTCAAATTCAAAACCATGGGGACGTTGGTTGCATGAGGCTTTTCATGCATGTAACATCTACTAAAGGGATAAGTGGGGTGGCTGTTTTGAGAGTTACAAATACAAGGTTAACCAAGGGGCTAGTCATTGGAACATGGAGAGTTTTATTTAAAAGTTGAAACTCCAGGATATATATTAAATCAATGGGAGTTACAAAGTGTGTTCACACTTGGAGGAGGGGAGTTTCATTTCAAGAATGAAACTCTCACATGGGACGTTGATAAGGATCAAATGGGCTGAATGGAGCTGCTGTATTATATAGTTACAAAAGAGGTTTTGACTTTTCAAATTCAAATATGATGAGACTACACGTTGGAGTGGGGGGTAAGGTTTCATCTCTAGATGAAACCCCCATGTGAGATGATAATGAGAGGAGGAAGAAAAGGAGAGGTTACACAAATACCATGCATGGAGACGTTGGAGGGTTGGGGAGTTTCATTTCATAATGAAACCCCCAAGTAACATAAAGGACTTTGATTAAGGTGAGGTGAGTTACACAAGGTTAATCTTGGGCTGGTTTTGGTTAAACAAAGGGTTCTCATTTTACTCTCTCTATCTCTCTCTCTTCCTTGGACGGTTATCATTTCTCTAAGATCAAGAACAGTAGCTGGTTATTGATATGAAATCAGTCCTTGGTTGATTTATTTCACCAAGACAAAAGCATACATTGAGCAAAGGAGTTGGCATCAAGGTTTTCCATTCAAAGCCAATCTTCTATCTCTCTTTCTCTAATTCATACCTTAGCCAAATCATTTTAAGGATAGCAACAAAATCATCTTCGGCCAAGGAATCAAGAAGAAGGAGAGGCTAAGAAAGGGAAGGAACAAGCCGGAGTGAAGATCAATTGGAGGAGTCGCGGAAACGGTAGGTTTTCGATAAACTATTATTTAATAAAGAAACATGATCCGGCCATTGGATGGCCGAATCTATCAAGGGTTAGACATCGGATGGTATTTCATGAATGAGATGAAAAATGGATTATAGGGTTCGGCCACTTGGGATGGCCGAACCCCATGAAAAGATTGGGCGAATTTGGATAGTTTTTGTAAAACAAAACCATGGACTGTTTTTGATGCTAAGTTAGATTAATTGCATGTTTTGAAAAGTTCTAAATTATGGTTTTGAGTGTCATGTGTTGGGCTATGGATTGGCCGAATACATCAATGAATTTAATCTTGGATAAGATTGCTTAAAAAAGGATAGAAAATATGTCATTGGGTTCGGCCATCTTGGCTGGCCGAACCCCATGATAAGAGTGGATTGGTTTGATGTTTTAAAGGTCAAAAACCATGTTAAAACATGGTAATTTTTATATGTGTTAAATGGGTCATCTTGTGGTCAAATTAACTAAGGACGTAAAGTATGATGAGAAGATTTACATCAAGGAAACCATAGGGTTCGGCTAAGTGAATGGCCGAACACCATGGACTGTTTTGAGGTTAGATTTGGGTTTAGAATCATGTTGGAAACTATGATTTATTCTATGCTTTTGTTTCAAGAAACACCTATGCTTGGTTATGGATTTATTATTAATTTGATCAACCATGATAAAGGTTGGAAAGAAAGATAAAAAAAAAACTAAGTAGTGAGGTTCGGCCATGTGTATGGCCGAACCCCACTAAAGTGTTTAGGTGATGGACTTTGTTTAAGATAAATTAAATCAAAGGATAAGCTAAATGGCATGATGCTAATTATGATGAAATGATCCAAGATGAAAAGGTCATAGGAATGGACATGTGAGCCAAAATCCAAGATGGTAAGGTTCGGCCATATAGTATGGCCAAACCCTATCAAGGTTCAATTGGGAATTTTGGGTTAAGATAGATAAGGAGTGACAAAAGTTTTAAGGGGTGAGGTTTGGCCATGGCTATGGCCGAACCCCACAAAGGGGTTCTTGGAACATTAAGCCTTGCTGGAAATTAGATGGATGAATCTTAACTTGCTTCTATGTACATAAGGTATTTGGATTGCTAGAACGGCGTACAAGCCGTGATCGGAAGACGGTTCAAAGGAAGGGTCAAACAAAGTAATCTAGTGTAGGTTTCCTACCTTGTTGTAACCACATATGTTATTTGCTGTTTTATGTTTATTTAAATAAGTTATTTGAATGAAATGTTATATTTACAAATGGCATGTTTGCATAGACATCTCATGCGTGGCATGGGATGATGGTGCTGTAACCGGAGGCCACACTCCGTCGGGGCGTCCGAAAGACCACTGTGGGGTACCTTGATGATGAGAATCCCATCAAGAGGAATCCGGAGGCCACACTCCGTCGGGGCGTCCGAAAGACCACTGTGGGGTACCTTGACGATGAGAATCCCGTCAAGAGAAGGCTATGTAGAATGGTGATGGGTGGGACTCATTAGATGTTAATTTCATACATATCATGTTTTTATGGAATTTTGACACACATGTATTATTTTATTATTTGCATGTTTTATACTAACCTTGTGGTAGCCCTATTCGGAAACACTACTGGACGCGTTGATCTAACGCCCTATCTCTACCTTAGTGGATGACGCAGGAAAGACAACGAATGAGGATCGAGAAGGGGACCAAGCAAGGAAGCTTGGGCGGTTTGAATGATTGGAATGGACTATGAATGGACTATTTATGGACTTGTTATTTGATTTATTTGGACAATGTAATTTGGTAATTAGATGTGTTGGCATGTAATAAGTAGTTAAGTAGATGCTATGGTTTGGTTTATTTTGGATGGTTTGGAATGAATGGTAGACTAAGGTTATTTGGTAATATTGGAAAATAAATCTCGTACTTTGCTATCTTAAGTTATAAATTGAGTAGATATAGGTTCTATTATAACCTCAGTTAGACTAAGACTAAGTTTATTCTGCATGTTGCATTGGTACCATGTGTGGATCAGTTTTATGGACTTAGTTCATACGCACATGGGCTTGGCCAGTTAAGGGTCGGATTTAGAGATCTGAACTTAACTCGCGTCGTGACACGCCGCCCCGATCACTTGATTATTATATTTAAAAAAAATAAAAAATAAAAAATAAACTCTGTTATTTAGAGTGAAAAGGGGGGGTGTTACAATACATGCTTATATTGGTAGAATCATGTTTACCATATGGCACTTGGATTTGAAAATCAAAAAGGAGATTTCAAAAAGAAAAAAATAGATTTAAAAGGAAAGTTCTGTGTTATGTTCTTTTGACACATCGTCAGAGTCGATGTATTGAGGTTTTGACCCATCGACATCATCGACGTATTGTGTGTGCACAGAAGGTCTTGGTTTACATTCCTTGCTTAAAACTGGAATATTCTTTTTGGAATTAATGTTTTCATGTAGGCTTGCACCTTATGCTTTAAATGTGGAATATATCTTCTCATTCCTTGTTCTCAATTATGTGTATAATTTTCGAATGATTGAATTTTGTGCATTGCCTCATGTATTGTTTATGTATGTGTATGCATTTTTAAGGATTTCATCTCTGTACTTAATTGGTAGTATCTTGTTTTGTGAGATGATCTTGTGCACATACATAGTGTTGTTTTATTCCATGTTCAAAAAATTGTGAATCTCATGTGGAATATACCTTGCCCCTTGCTTGTGAATTGTATTTGTTGATCAAAGTATGATCAAATGTTTAAATTTGGTAATCCATTCACATGCCATTCAAAACATTAGAATTTATTTGGAGTATTCTTGATTAGATGGTAAAAGTGACTTAGAATCATGGGAGCAAAAATGGTTTTGGACAAACACTTGTATGTTCAACATGTAGATCATTTCTCATGCACTATTTCTTGATTTAAATTGGTATATCTTGGTGCATTTGAGAATGTCTTGCAAGTGTTTGTGTTTATGGCATTTCATGGCATGTTGCATATTTTTGGAATGCCATATCTCTCATACTTCATTTCCATGCTTCTCATCGGTATATTTTATGTGAAATGTATGTATGTTTTGTGCGCTTGGTTTTCATTCCTATTCTCATTATTGGTAAACATTATAAGGAATTATTCGGCTCATAAAGCATCAAGTTTATACTAAACCTAAGAATGCCTTATCAAATGACATTACACATGGACAATGGTCTTTCAAATGGTGAATTTTAAATGCCCAAGGTATTGGATTTGTAATGCCCCGCCTTTTTTCACTCACCGAAAATCAAAGTATATATATATATATATATATATATTTATAAAGAGTGAGAGAGAGCGGGAACGTTATGACGCGAGCTAAGTACGAGTTTCCAAAACTCGACCCTTAACTGGCCACCCTTACGTGTGCGTGGATTAAGTCCACTAAAACAGTTCAAACATTTTACAACAACTGTGGAATTATTATATGAATAGAAAACTATTCATAACCATGTTCATAATAAGCAAGGAAGTGTGACATCCCGGACTTTTCAATGGAATAATATATTGAATTTTGACTATTTAAATTGTTTAATTTGTTGAATTTAAGATTTATGGATGAAATGGATTTTAAATGGGTAAGAATTGGGTCAATGGCCCAATTATGACCCAACGGGTCATGGATAGAGTTTGAATGAAAATAAGTGGGTAAGTGTAATTAAATGGGTCAATTACCCAATTGGGATCCAATGGTTAAAGTGAATGAATTTTGGAAAGTAAATGGGTAAAGGATTGATTTAATCGGGTCATGTACCCAATTAAGACCTAAGGCATAATATCCACCTCATCAAGTGAGGTGGCATGTGTATGAGGTGGCATTGCCAAGTGGGACCCAAATCCACCTCATCAAGTGAGGTGGCAAATGGTCTAAGGTAACATGTATGGTCGGCTACCATGTTGACTTGGTCAACCATGGGTGAGTTCAAATGTGGTGAGTTAAATTACATTGAGTTGGAAATTAAAATCACTTGAGTTATATGGAAATGAGTTCAAGAAAATTAAGTGAGTCAAAGTGAGTTGGGATTGAGTTGAAGAGGAAGTAAGTTCAAATAAGCAAATGAGTCACATGGAAGTGGAAGAGGCCTAAGTGAAGCCATGTGTCTCCTTGGTTTTTACTAAGGGACACATGGGAAAGGTCAAAAGTAATGAGGGTGGTTGAGAGGGTAGAAGGCTAGTTACAAGGGGCTCACACCAAACCCTTGGCTGATCCTCTCTCCCTCCCTCTTGAGCAAAAGAATCCCATCTCCACTCCTATCTCTCATCTCTCTCCCTCTTTCAACACCCTTAGCCGATTTGCATCACTAAGTAACATAGAGATTTCCTCTCTTCCAAACCTCTCTCCCTCTCTCAATCTACACCCCTTTGGCCGATCCTTCCATAGAGATTTTCATCTCATTTTTTCCCTCTTCAATCAACACCTTTGGCTGAATGCTCCATTGAAGAACAAGGAGGTTTTCATCTCTCTCTCTATCATACATTTTTGGCTCTAGACTTAGAGAAACCAAAGAATAAAAGAGGAAGAAAAATCACTAAGGAAGGAGAAAGACCAAGGAAGAAATTCAGACATTAAAGAAACGGAGGTGGCGCGGGAAAGGTATTAATGTTTAACGAGGATTAAATGATTAAAAGAAGCTAAGGGAACCATGGTTTCGGCTATGGAATGGCCGAAACCATGGGATTCCATATTTGATTGAAAAGTTGGCAAAGAAATTATGCTAAGGCCATGAACTGAAAAATCCATCCAAGAAAATGGTTAAACGTTTGGAATGAAAGAAAAAGACCCTAGTGTGGTTAGTGAGTAGAGCATACTCACTGATTTTAAAAATATATGGATGACATTATATATGTTAAATATAAAAAATGAATTTCATAAGGAAAGGTCAAACCAAACATCAAATAAAATGAGGACTGATCAAGGATGGAACTGTTTGCGGACGGGTTTTTATCATCCACGGGACGGGTTTTGACTGTCCGCAGACGGATAATGAATTGGACATGGGTTTTCTGCGGACGAGTTGGATGGTTGTATGATGGGTTTCTACCATCAGCGGGACGGGTAACAAACATAATATGGTACTGTCTGTGGACGGGTGATATCTAAGTAGGACGGGTTACACTCTCTGTGGGACGGGTGCTACCGTCAGTGGGAAAAGACGTTATCGTCCGCGGACGGGTGTGGACAGTTCGCAGGATGGGTAATGGGTATGGACTGTCCGCGGGCAGTGGACAGCGGGTATCGGACCATGGTTGTACGCTGTCTGCGGATGGGTATCATCGTCCGCAGACTGGTTTCTATCGTCCGCAGGGCGGGTTTCGACCATCCGAGGATGGGTAACAAACTTGAGTAGAGTGTTGTCTGCGGACGGGTTACAGTCTGTACGACAGGTTTCTGCCATCTGCGGGACGAGTTTCTACCGTCCGCAGGATGGGCAAAGGACGGGCAAGCGGGGGTGTGATCAGTTTTGACAAAATCGTTGCACCTCACGTCACAAAACAACAAGAATACAATAGTTAGACGTGGGTAGGATTCTGACCTTGTTGAAACACTTTGGATTATGCACATTTAATGGTTTTTATTTCCATATTTGATGATCTATTTTTGGTATCAGAATGCTTATGTTTTAAGAATGGAATTTCAATGATAATATGTAATTTAATATGAAATAGCATGTTTGCACTGACATCTCATGCATGGCATGGGAGGGAACATATGAGAGGAGTCCACACTCCATTCGGGGTATCCGATAAACAAACGTGGGGAGGGATCCACACTAATTCCGATTGACATACGGGAAATGGTATATGATGTTTGAAATAAAAGAGGAGTGCACGCTCCGTTCGGTGGGACCGATAAGGCATACGTGGGGAGTCATGACAATGAATACCTTGATGTGGTTTGTTCATTAAGAGGATTATCAACGTGTTTTGAGATATGGTTGATGGGTGGGAAATCATTGGCATATGACACTCATGACATGGCATTGAATCAGCATGATTTTGATATTATGTATCTATTCTGATTTTATACTAATCCCATGTGTATGACCGTACTCGGAATAACTACTGGGCGTGTTGACTAACGCCCTACTTCTACCTTAGATGTTGGTACAAGGAATGGAAAGGGCGATGGACGCGAAAGGAGCCAAGCTTACTAGCTTGGGCAGCTTATTGCTTATTTTATTTAAGTTTTATTTTGGACAATGTAATTTGAGAAAATCACATTTTTTGGACTGTAATAACTTAGAATTATCTTGCTACGGTTTGGTTACATTTGGACTTTTGAACTTAAGTTAACTTATGTGATGGACTTCCTTGCTTAGAAATGGATAGGGTTAGTAATTCTAATCACATGATAATTCCGCAATGTGTTTATTCCGCAAGTATAACTTTAAAGCGTGTGAATTGTTTTTGTGGACTCGGTCCACACACACGTATAGTTGGCTAGTTAAGGGCCAGGCTTTGGAAGCTCGGACTTAGCTCGTTTCGTGGCGTCCCGCTCTCTCTCACTCTTTATTTAAAAAAAATAGACTCTGATTTTCGACGAGTGTAAAAGGGCGGGGCGTTACAGGAAGTCAATCACATAGCATTTACTAAGTTTAAGTATCCAAATATACCATCAAAGCATAGCAAAATAAACTAAGTTATTACAATCCAAAATGCCAATTTTCTCAAATACATTGTTCCAAAATCAATTAAGTAAAATAAACATAATCCTGCCCAAGTTCCTAAGCTTGGCTTCCTTCATGTCCCAAGTCCTTGTCGTTTCTTGTTCCATCATCTAAAGGGTACAAGTAGGGCATTAGTCAATGCGCCCAGTAGGAATTCTAAATAGGGTTATACACATAGGATCAATATAAAATTCAAAATAAGAACATCATATTAAAAACTGTAAACATATCATAGTATCAAAAACAACGCATGATAATCATATCCAAATCATGCAAATGTATGTGTCATGTCATGGGTGTCATATGCCAATGGTCCCTCACCCAATCTCCATATCAAACACCATACAAATCATAACAACATTTTCCTTGATATAATGAAACCATATCAAGGTCTTCCCTTGGCCATTTACGTTCGCAGTGTTTTGTGAAGGCACCACCAGGTCACTGTTATACCTCCCCACGTGTGTTAATCGGAATTACCGATGGAGCGTGGACTCCTCCCTCTGCGCAGGGTTTTTGGACTGGTTATCCCAGAGCTCTTTGGCCCATATTACGCTGTACCCCTATCTAGCAATCCCGTACAAGGCCAATACATCAATGGTTCACATAGCCTTTTTCAAGTTAGTTTTCAAGCCCCAAGTCATGTCTGGACAGCTCATAACTTGGTTTGTTGCCCCATATATTCCCTCCCATGCCATGCATGAGATCATGAATGCAAAAATGCCATTTCATATCAATCATATTGAAAACCAGCTCATAAAAATTATACCATTTGATTTACCAAAATAAACATTGTACTGAAATAAAAACCAGTAACATATAAGATCGATATGCATCTCAACAAGGTAGGAATCCTACCAATTCCAGTAAACTGTCCTTGCTGTTTTGTGAAGATACCGTTCATTGATCACGTCAAAACCAAATCGCAAACCCTTTGTAAATCTCCTTTTCCTTATTACATTTATCACATATATAAATCAATTTGATGATCTATTTGATTTCCATCATCCCCTACATCATTCTAGATAAACTGAACCTCTGGAAATATTACTTAAAATTTTCACTTTTAAACCGATTATTGTTCACTGCATTACCCGCAGACTTTCAGTCGACTGAAATACATATTCAATCGGCTGAAATCCAACTCGTAACTGTTTTAACCCTGACTCGTAACCTTTCAGTCGACTGAATCAAAGATTCAGTCGGCTGACTCTGAGTCAAACCCTTTGAATTCTCGGTCAATCCTCGTTCAGTCAACTGAATCATATAGTCAGTTGGCTGAAACACAATATATCTGTTATATTTAAATCCAGTTCATGTTCAGTCGACTGAATCCCAATATTCAATAGGCTGAAACTCCCAGAAACTGGTTTATGTTTCGGCCAACCTCAGTTCAGTTGACTGAATCCTAGATTCAGTCTCCTGAAACTCCCAAAAACAATTTTCTGTTTCAGCCACCATCAGTTCAGTCGACTGAATCCTTGATTCACTCGACTGACTGTTTGTCAGTCTTTTTTGTTTACATGTTTTGTAGAATCCTTTCTTCTTGCAATCCATTCCTTATCACTTTTATACATAGATGACATCTTTCATACTTAATCAGTGGATATTCTTTACCCACTAGCCAAGGCTTGGATCTTTCATACTCATTCCAACCTTTGTACTATAATATCATGCATTCGGATATTCTCTCTATTTGTTTCAACCATTACCATTCATTGAATGGATTTCCATCTCCATGGCCTTAACAAAGCTTGGCCATCCATTCTAACCAATTAGGGAACCCATAGGTTCGGCCATACCATGGTCAAAACCATGGTTTTCCCCTAGTCTTAATCCATATTGTTTTCCAACTTAAAACATACATTTTCCCGTCTCCTTTGTTTCTTTTTTATTTGTCCTTCCTTAATCCTTCTTTCTCTTCTTTGTTCTTCAGTAAATCTCTAAGTGTAGAGACGAAATATGGAAGAGAGAGATGATAAGAAGATGAGAGAAATCTCTTGTTCCAAAAGAGAGAGAGGTGATCGGCCAAGGGGTGTGAAGTGCCCCTTGGTTGTGTCTCTTTGTAATTAGCCCAAAGACTATTCAGCCTCCCTCGTAATGGTTTGTCCCAACCAAGGAGTCCCTTGGTTTATCTAACGCCCCGCCCCTTTCCAACTTTCCGAAAATCAGAGTCTATTTTTTTTTTTTAAATAAGTCAAGTGGAAGAGAGTGGACGACGTCACGACGCGAACTAAGTTCGGACTTCAAAAGTCCGACCCTTAACTGGCCAACCATGTGTGCATGGTCTAAACCACGATAAACAACACACACACGGAACTAAACAAGTCATGCAGAATAATACTAGACAAATTGCGGAACTAACTGATTGCGGAATTATACTTAATAGAAAGCAAGTACAAGTCATCCATTAAAACTACTTAAATCAGATATCCATTATCAGAACTATAAACAAACCATAGCAAAGTTACTAATTATTACATGTCCATATTAATGTATCCAAACAACAGTAAACAAAAACCCATTCCAACACCCAAGCACTTAAGTTTGGCTTTCCTCGCGGTCCTCGACCTTCTCTTTTCCTTTCCCTTTTCCTGCATTATCCTCTAAGGATAGAAATAGGGCATTAGATCAACCCGCCCAGTAGGTTTTCCGATCAGGGCTACCACATGGTTACTATATAACATGCATATAACATAGTATATGATCATTAAAAACATCTGAAATCAATGCTATGCATGTAATTGCAAATGTAATGAGTCCCACCCATCACAAATATACATAGCTATCACTTGACGGGATTCTCACGTCAGGGTAATCCAGAGTACTCCACATTTCCTCTGAATAGAACTCTCATGTCAAGTTAATCCAGAGCACTCCACATTTCCTCTTAATAGAACTCTCATGTCAAGGTAATCCAGAGTACTCCTCATTCCTCTAGATAGGACTCTCATCATTAAGTTATTCCATAATCATCACCCCATGCCATGCATGAGATGTCAATGTTTATATGTCATTTGTAAATATATCTCATCATTCAAAACCCATTTGAAACATAAAACAATAACAATATAACTCATAAAAACCATGATAAAACCAATTATAAAAGTGGTTACAAATAGGTAGGAAACCTACTTAATATTCACTTAAGTGTCCGTTCCTTTTAAGCATCACCCGATCACGACTCGCACGCCGTTCAAATCCCGTTACCTTGTTTATACAACAGCAAGTTAATAACATACCCTTTTGATTTCTTATTAGGTCTAAATCCCAAAAACCACCTTGTAGGGTTCGGCCATGCCCCATGGCCAAACCTCACCCACTTTGAATTTGTCCTTCATTTGTTTTGGATCAACACCATCCAAATAACTTTAACTGCAAACCTTAATCTACTAACCATAACTTGGTGCGGTTCGGCCATACAACATGGCCGAACCTCACAATTTTGGTTTGAGCCCCTCTTTTAAGTCCTTTGCTCTTTTCATACATATTTACCATAATGCCACTAGGTTAAGCCTTGTTTAATTTTTCTTAATAACCAAGGTTCATAATAAATCGACCTTAGTGGGGTTCGGCCATACAACATGGCCGAACCTCACCACCTTAGATTTGGCTTTTATTTAAAACCTAAGTCCACATCCTTGCCACTCATTCTTCCCATGGTTGATCACCTTTCATATATGTGTGTTCATAACCCTAACTGATCCATAAACATGGATCCATCCATACCTTATCAATCATGACACAAAACCCATTGTAAATCAGCCATTCCCAAGCATGTTCTTAACTCTAAACATCCCATAAAATGGTCCATGGGGTTCGGCCATACACATGGCCGAACCCTGTGGTTCTCTTTGGTTCAATCATTCCATCCTTGTGCATGGTTCATACGCATATCTTAATCATAAACACCCCATAATATTGCATGGTTTTTATCTCTCAAAAACCATTACAAATAACCATAAACTTATCAAATCTTTTCATGGGGTTCGGCCATCCTAAGTGGCCGAGCCCTATGCTCCAAGTTTCTATTCTTTCTAAACCTCATCGTCATAATTTAAACCATTGATTAATTCAGCCATAACATATATTTTGTGTCTCATCAAAACATGTAAAAATCTCCATGGTTTTGCATGGTTTTTAGCCTTCAAAAACCATCAACCTAACCAACTCTTTTCATGGGGTTCGGCCATCCAAAGTGGCCGAACCCTATGGTCCATGTTTTCTATCTTTTTAAACATCATTATTCATACTTTAAACCTTTGGTAGATTCGGCCATACCATGGCCAAATCATGTTCCATTTAACCAACTTTATTAAACAAAATTCCATGGAATACTTACCAATTCTTTAAGCCTTTCTTCTTGCCTTTGATCCTTGCTACCTATCTTTCTTAACCTCCCTTATTTTGCTGATTATATGCTTGATCAATGGTGAAAAACAGCAAAGGATAATTGGGCCAAGGAGGTAGGTTCTTGAGAGAGGGAGAGAGATGAAAGCTCCCAAAATTTTGCAATGTAAAATTCGGCCAAGAGTGTGGTGCACAACCTTTTATTAAAACAGCCCTTGAACCTCTCATTCACCCTCATTAATTCTTTATCTAACCAAGGTGTCTTTTGGCACAAACCAAGGCATCCCTTGGCACCAACCAATGCATCCCTAGGCACCAACCAATGTGATTCTTATCTCCTCCATTGAATTCCATGCATGGAAACCCACACCACAAGTACCCAACGTGTGGGACTTGTTTTGTGGTGTTTAAGATCATGGCAACTCCTCACCTCTCCATTTGACTCAATGGATTTCAAGGTCCCTTTGATTTCCAAATTTAACTCACCCAACTCATTAGCCCAACTCACCACATTTAATGCCATTCATTTAATGCACTTGAGTCAACTCCATTACTTAATTCAAATCCAACTCATTTCAGTCCCAACTCAACCTGATTTAACTCACATTTGAGCTCACTTGAGGGTCCACATGGTCAACCATGGTCAACTCGACCCATTGGGTCTCAATTGGATCCTTTGATCCAATTTGACGCCATGGCCCATTTATGGGTAGTTTACCCATTTAAATGTGGTTTACACATTTGCCTCAAGTCTACCATTTATCCTCCATTTAACTCCAAATTAATTCAGCCTAACCCCATTAAAATTGGGCTCACCCAATGGTCAAATAAGTCCATCATGACCCATTGGGTCCCAATTGGGTCCTTTGACCCAAATAACCATCTTGACCCAATTAGATGTACAATAACCATTTAATCTAATTTGATCTTTATAATATGTACAATAGGCCTTAATTTGAACAATGGGCCCCACCATTTTCTTATCTACGATCATAACCTTCTAATTTACCATTCCAATGGCATTTTTGTAAATATCAATATCTTTGAGAAATCGGGGTGTTACAGTTTAACCAAGACACCTCTTGATTCCAACGTGTCCCTTGGGTTTCATCCCATGAGATGGAACTCTCCATCTTCTCTCCAATTCACTTCCTTAATTAGCTTTTAACTCATTTCTCCACTCAACTCAATTTAAGTAAATAAATTCTTAACTCACTTGAATTCATTTCCCAACTCAACAACCATTTAATACTCTTGGTGGTTGACCAAGTCAACCATGACATGGCTGGCCATGCATCATGTCATTCGGGTCCCACCTTGGCCAAGTCACTTACATGCCACCTCACTTGATGAGATGGATTATATGCATTGGATCTTAATTGAGTAATTTGGCCCATTTACTCGACCTTACCCAATTACTTATACTTAAGCTCATTTATGACCCATTGGGTCCCAATTGGGTAATTGACCCATTTAATCACATTTACCCAATTACTTTCAAATCAAATTCTATCCATTATCCATTGAATCTTAATTGGGTTATTGACCCAACTCCTTTACCCATCTAAGGTTCATTTCATCCATAAATCTTAATTTCAATCAATTTAGCAATTTAAGTAGACAAAATCCGATATATTTATGCATTGAAAAATTCGTTACAATATTACCCTCTTTTGAAATTTTCGTCCCGAAAATCGAACGAAGTAGGGTTCAAACAGATCACATAAATAGCTTAGGATGAGCTACTCTCATTTCCGATTCAAGTTCCCAAGCGGCTTCCTCATTACCATGTCGGTCCCATACCACTGTGACGAACTGAATTGCTCGGTTCCGTAACACCCTTTGTTCTGTCTAAATCACTCTGACAGGCCTTTAGACGTAGGTCACATCGCTTTACACTTTTATATCTTGTATGTTCAGCACATGCGAGGGATCAGGATTGTACTTCCTCAGCATAGATACATGAAATACATCGTGTAGTGATGATACCTGCGGAGGTAGTATCAATTGATACGCTACTTCCCCCACTCTCTTTTGGATTGGAAAGGGTCCCACAAATCTAGGTGACAGTTTCCCTTTCTTTCCAAATCGCATGTGTGCCTTTCGTGGCGAGGCTTTCAAGAACACTAAGTCTCCCACTTCAAATTCAAGGAATCTCCTTCTCTTGTCAGCGTAACTCTTCTCACAACTCTGTACAATGAGCAAATGCTGTCGTATCAACTTAATTTGCTCTGTAGTCTCTACAACTAGATTAGGTCCAATAAGTGCAAGCTCTCCGGCCTCTGTCCAACACACTGGTGATCTACAGGGTCTACCATACAATGCCTCAAATGGAGCCATCTTGAGACTTGCCTGGTAACTGTTATTGTATGAAAACTCAACCAGTGGTAAATGATCTTCCCAACCACCTTTGAAATCTAACATGCAGGCTCTCAGCATATCCTCCGGTGTCTGTATTGTTCACTCTGACTGTCCTTGAGTCTGTGGATGGAAAGCTGTGCTAATCAATAAGTTGGTCCCCATAGCTGACTGCATGCTCTGCCACACTCTGCCAGTGAATCTCCCATATCTATCGGACACAATTGTCCTAGGGATACCATGCAGTCTGATGATGTCTTTAATATATCGTCGTCCCAAAATCTCAGATGAATCTGTCATCTTGATTGGGAGAAAATGTGCAGACTTGGTCAAAAGATCTACCACAACACATATTGCATCATTGCCCTTTGATGATTTTGGCAATCCTGTCACAAAATCCATGGAAATATGTTCCAATTTTCATTCTGGCACTGGTAAGGGTGTGAGCAATCATGGTGGTTTCTGATGTTCTATCTTGACTTGCTGATAAGTTAGGCAATGAGCAACAAAATCCGCTACATCTCTTTTAAGTCCATGCCACAAATAATGTCTTTTCAGATCATGGTACATCTTGGTGCTACCCGGATGAATAGAGAGTTTTGCCTGATGAGTTTCAACTAATAGCTCTTTTCTGCATATGTTTTGCCTCGAAATAAGAGAACATGTCCAGGTCGTAATTCCCATTCTGGTACGATCTCACCAGTAGACATCTTAGCCCATATTTCCTCCACTTCTAGGTCTGTCCGCTGTTCTTGCTCAATCTTGGAAACCGTGCTGGACCGTATCATCAGATTGTACATACTCCCACGGTCCTTGATATACAGATTAAATTCCCAGATGGTGGTCAATATCTCTGTAACACCCCAATTTCTCAATGATATGAATATTTATGAAAATGCCACTCGAATGGTAAATTTAATAGATGTGATTGTAAATGAGAAAATGGTGGGGCCCATTGTTCAAATTAAGACCCTATGAACATATTATAAGGATCAAGTTAAGTAAAGGGGTAATGTGCATCAAATTGGGTCAAAGGACCCAATTGGGACCCAATGGGTCATGGTGGACTTATTTGACCATTGGGTAAGCTCAATTTTATTATGGTTAAGCTGAATTGATTTGAAACTAAATGGAGCATAAATGGGTAGGCTTGATGCAAATATGAAAATCACATTTAAATGGGTAAACCACCCATAAATGGGTCAAGGCGTCAAAGTGGATCAATGAGCTAAGTTGGGACCCAATGGGTCGAGTTGATCATGTTGACCATGGTTGACCGTGTGGACCCTCAAGTGAACTCAAATGTGAGTTAAATCAGGTCGAGTTGGGACTGAAATTAGTTGGATTTGAATTAAGTAATGGAGTTGACTCAAGTGCATTAAATGAATGGCATTAAATGTGGTGAGTTGGGCTAATGAGTTGGTGAGTTAAATTTGGAAATCAAAGGGGCCTTGTAATTACATTGAGTCAAATGGGAGATGAAGGAGTTACCATGGTCTTAAACACCACAAAACAAGTCCCACACGTTGGGTACTTGTGGAGTGGGTTTCCCGTGAAAAGATGTAATGGAATGGCATGGGGAATTTGGAGGGTTTCCATCTCATGATGGAAACCCAAAGCTCCAATGTTGGGAGTGGCAAGGGATGCCTTGGTTGGCATCAAATGACTCCTTGGTTAGATCAAGAATTAATGAGGTTAAATGAGAGGTTATGGGGCTGTTTAACAAAAGGAATACACCACCACTCTTGGCTAAATTTTACATTGCAAAAGTCATAGAATTCTCATCTCTCTCCCTCTCTCAAGAACCTACCCTCTTGGCTGAATTATCCTTTGGTGTTTCACCATTGTTCAAGCTTCTAATCAACTAAGAACTAAGGGAGCAAGAAGGAAGAAAACAAGGATCAAAGGCAAGAAGAGAGGCTTAGAGAATTGGTAAGTACTCCATGGAATTTTGTTTAATAAAGTTGGTTAAATGGAACATGATTTGGCCATGGTATGGCCAAATCTACCAAAGGTTTAGATTATGAATAGTGATGTTCAAAAAGATTAGAAAACATGGACCATAAGGTTCGGCCACTTTGGATGGCCGAACCCCATGAAAAGAGTTGGTTAGGTTGATGGTTTTGAAGGCTAAAAACCATGCAAAACCATGGAGATTGGTACATGTTTTGATGAGGCAAAGTATTTGTTAAAAAAGGTTTAAATTATAGGCCATAGGGTTCGGCCACTTGAGATGGCCGAACCCCATGAAATGATATGATAATTATATGGTAATTTGTGATGATTTTTGCTGAGATAAAAACCATACAATATTATGGGGTTTTTATGTGATTTAAATGGAGATAAGATTACTGTTTTGGGTTGGCCATTGGATGGCTGAACCATGTGGTTATCATGGCTAAAGAGTAGAGCCTAATTTGTATATAAATGATGGAATCATTGAGTAAGAGGGCCATAGGGTTCGGCCATGTGTATGGCCGAACCCCATAGACTATTTTGATGGGATAATTGGATAAAGATCATGTTGGAGATTATGATTTGTTTTATGATTTGGATTAAGGAATCATATATGCTTATCTTTGGACTTAGTGATAAGTAAATAATCAGCCATTATATATGATGGAAAAAGGGACAAAATCAGTATGGTGAGGTTCGGCCATGTAGTATGGCCAAACCCCACTAATGGTCATTTAGTAGACCTAGTGGCTAACTTGTAATTTGATTGGTTAAAATCAAAATGAAGATTTATGTATGAAAGATGTAAAAGGATCAAAAACAAATTGGTGAGGTTCGGCCAAGTAGTATGGCCGAACCCCACTAAGGTGGATTGGTTATATGGACTTGTATTATTAGCAAAAGTAAGCATTGGTTAGGCCAATGGAAAAACCGTAAATACAAGCCAAATTGTAATATGAAGGGATTGATCAAAGGATTTGAAAAGAAGGACCCAAAACCAAAGTGATAAGGTTCGGCCATAGGTATGGCCGAACCCCACAAAATGGTTTATGGGGTTTTGGACTTAGTTAGAAATCAGATGGTATATTGTATTGACTTATTGACATGAAATAAGGTAACAAGACTTTTTGAACGGTGCGCAATCGAGAAAGGGTGACGGGTTGAGAAGAAAGGACGATTTATGTGAACTTTCAGAAGGTTTCCTACCTACTTGTAACCACTTTTATAATTGGTTTTATCATGGTTTTTATGAGTTATATTGTTATTGTTTTATGTTTCAAATGGGTTTTGAATGATGAGATATATTTACAAATGACATATATACATTGACATCTTATGCATGGCATGGGTGATGATTATGGAATAACTTAATGATGAGAGTCCTATCCAGAGGAAATGAGGAGTACTCTGGATTACCTTGACATGAGAGTTCTATTCAGAGGAAATGTGGAGTACTCTGGATTACCTTGACATGAGAGTTCTATTCACAGGAAATGTGGAGTACTCTAGATTACCTTGACGTGAGAATCCTATGTATATTTGTGATGGGTGGGACTCATTACATTTGTAATTACATACATAGCATTGATTTCAGATGTTTTTAATGATCATATACTATGTTATATGCATGTTATATACTAACCATGTGGTAGCCCTGATCGGAAAACCTACTGGGCGCGTTGATCTAACGCCCTATTTCTATACTTAGAGGATAATGCAGGAAAAAGGAAAGGAAAAGAGAAGGTCGAGGACTGCGAGGAAAGCCAAGCTTAAGTGCTTGGGTGTTGGAATAGGTTTCTGTTTACTGTTGTTTGGATACATTTATATGGAAATGTAATAGTTAGTAACTTTGCTATGGTTTGTTTATAGTTCTGATAATGGATATCTGATTTAAGTAGTTTTAATGGATGACTTGTACTTGCTTTTTATTCAGTATAATTCCGCAATCAGTTAGTTCCGCAATTTGTCTAGTATTATTCCGCATGACTTGTTTGGTTTCGTGTGTGTGTCGTTTATCATGGTTTAGACCATGAACACATGGTTGGCCAGTTAAGGGTCGGACTTTGGAAGTCCGAACTTAGCTCGCGTCGTGACGTCGTCTGCCCTCTTCCACTTGACTTATTTTAAAAAAAAAAATAGACTCTAATTTTTTGAAGGTTGGAAAAGGGTGGGGCGTTACAATCTCCCATTCCTGCATAATCAAACTAGCCACTGTTGCATGTGACATGCGACTGAGGGCATCCGCCACTTTGTTTGCCTTGCAAGGATAATATCGCAGTGCAAATTCATAATCTTGCAGATATTCCATCCATCTACGCTGCCTCATATTGAGTTCGTTCTGATCAAACAAATACTTCAAGCTCTTGTGATCTGAAAATACTTCAAATTTCTCGCCATATAGATAATGTCTCCAGCTTTTGAGAGCGAAGACCAGTGCGGCTAATTCCAGATCATGGATGGGATAATTTCGTTCATGAATTTTGAGCTGCCTTGAACCATATGCCACTATATGATGACTTTGAGTGAGAGAACACCTAAGTCCTTCTCCTGAAGCATCACAATATACTTCATATCCCTTGCCTCTTTCCGGCAAAATCAGAATAGGAACAGTCGTAAGCTTTTGTTTCAGATCTTCAAATATTCGGTTGCATACATCTAACCATTCGAATTTGACTCTTTTCTGAGTGAGTCGGGTGAGTGGAGCTGCAATCTTGGAGAAGTCCATAATAAACTTCCGATAGTAGCCAGCCAGTCCCAGAAAACTGTGGATTTTGGTCACATTCTTTTGAGCTTTCCAGTCTCTAACTGCTGCCACTTTAGCCGGGTCCACAGCTATTCCTTCTGCTGATATGACATGTCATAAGAAATTGACCTTAGATAGCCAGAAGTCGCACTTGCTTGCTTTGGCATATAACTGATTCTTCTTCAAGGTGTCCAGGACTATCCTCAGATGCTCAGCATGCTCCTCCCGAATGGTAGAATAAATTAGAATATCGTCAATGAAAACAATTACAAACTTGTCCAAATAAGGACGAAAGATTCTGTTCATCAGATCCATGAACACGGCAGGTGCATTTATGAGTCCGAACGGCATGACTACATATTCATATAGTCCATACCGAGTTCTGAAAGCTGTCTTTTCTATGTCCTCATCCTTGACAAGGATTTGACGGTATCCTGACATCAGATCAATTTTGGAGAAATGATTGGAACCTCTGAGTTGATCGAATAGATCATCAATTCTAGGTAGAGGGTACTTGTTTCTGACTGTCAGCTGGTTCAATTTCCGATAATCTACACACATCCGAAGAGTACCATCCTTTTTCTTTACAAACAATACTGGAGCTCCCTAGGGTGATGTGCTGTTCCAGATGCATCCTAGTCTGAGCAATTCATCAATTTGTCTCTTTAACTCAGACATCTCTGTTGGGGCCATCCGGTAATGTGGCAATGATACTGGCGCAGTTCCAGGATATAACCTGATCTCGAAATCAATCTCCCTTTTTGGAGGCAAATAAGGGAGTTCTGTCGGAAATACCCCTGCGTACTCTTTCACTACCGCAGGTAGTTCAGCCATTGGCGCTTTGTCTAGTCTGATGCTGTTCAGAACTAGAAGGTTCATTTCCTCGTGCAATCTCTTGGTCATTGGAATGCTTTATCGTCGGCATGTACCACATATCATTTTCCCTCGGGTGACCAAAATATCATCCTACGGAGATGGCAGTCAATGCTGGCTTGGAATTTAGCCAACCAATCCATACCAAATATGATGTCATACTCTGTCATTTCGAGTACCAGATAGTTGAACTTAAATCTGAACCCAGCAAGTTCAGTGTCTACCGAAGTGCAGATCAGACCCAGTGATGTGTCTCCAATAGGGGATACAATAGTAAGTGCGGTGGACAGTTGTTGTACTAAGGTGCCAGTAGCAGATATGAAGGCAACAGATATAAAGGAGTGGGATGCTCTTGAATCAAATAATGCAAAAGCATAAGAACTACAAACTACTGCCATACCTTGAATCACCGAGTGATCCATCGTCTCTAAAGGAGGAGCCAAAGTATACAGTCGTCCAGATCCTATCGGAATAGGTGCCCATCCTATTTGGTTATATGTTCTGGATACTCGAGACTGACCTGGTCGAGCTGGAGGACGGAAGGAACCCCTGGAGTGGGGAGGTCTATTGATCTGTGAACACTCCCTCTTGAAATGGCCCTGCTGGCCACACTGGAAACAGGTGCTAACAACTCGAGGAACCTAAGAGACGGATCCTGTCGTGGAGGGCTGATTGGGACGAAAACCTCCAGTGGAGCTAGTAGAAGGTGAGGGTCTCCCAAAGGTTTGTCTGAATCTCTTGTTCGGGCGGAAAACATCTTCCCCGCTTTGCCTTCGGCGATTATCCACAAACTTGACTGTTTCCATCAGTTCTTGCTCAGCTATACTAGCTTGACTAACCACTTCCGCCAAAGTAGCTGATTTGAATATTGTGACCTTCGCTCTTAAGCTAGGCCATAGGCTCGTTCAAACTTCCGAGCCTTCTTGTATTTTGTGTCTACCATGTACAAAGCATAACATGATAGATAGAGAAACTCTTGATAATAGTCCGGCAACCGTCATAGTGCCCTGGACCAGAGATATGAATGCTCGTGTCTGGCGCTCCTTTTCCTCCTCTAGAAAGTAATGATCCAGAAACATTCCAACGAACTGGTCCCATGTCATGTCGATCCTTTCCCCCGCTGGAATCTGTGTTTGCTGGCATTCTATAACTCTCCGCCATTTGCCGGCATCATCCACCAATTGTGAGGTGGCCAACAATATCATGTCCTCATTACCGGTGATTTTGAGCAGCTTCAAGATCTTTGTAATGCTCTCAATCCAATTTTCTGCTTCCGTAGGTCCCTCTTTCCCTTTGAAATAAGGGGGGCGCTGCTGTTGAAAGTCCCTGACCATATTCCAGTCCTGTGATTCGTTGGAGGTTGCGCCTCCATTGCTGTTCTGATGTTGCTGTAGAACAAAAGTGACTATTGCCTGTACCAGGATCTGTAGCTCAGGAGGTCCTTCAGGAATGTTCACACTGTTTTGTCCCTCTTCCTGGTGTGGATGTTGTACTTCTTCCTCCTGATGCGAGTTTTGTTGAGTATTTCTTCTTCTTGGAGGCATTTTCCTAAGTCATTAAAACATTGCTTGACTTAGTTTTTTCATAAAGATTTGTGTTTAGATCGTTTGGGAAATTGCCAACTCAGTGTAATGCCCTGCCCTTTTTCACTCTCCGAAAATTAGAGTCTATTTTTTTTGAAATAAAGAGTGAGAGAGAGCGGGACGCCACGATGCGAGCTAAGTCCGAGCTTCTAAAGCCCGGTCCTTAACTGGCCAACCTTATGTGTTTGTGGACCGAGTCCACTAAAACAGTTCACACGCATTAAAGTTATACTTGCGGAATTAAACATATTACGGAATTAAAATGAACTTATCCATTTTTTTTAAGCAAAGAAGTCCATCACATAAATTAACTTAAGTTCAAGTGCCCGAAAACATAACCAAACCATAGCAAGATAGTTCTAAGTTATTACAGTCTCAAAATGCGAATAACTCAAATTACATTGTCCGAAATAAAACTTAAATAAAGTAAGTCTAAATTAGACAAGCTCTTAAGCTTGGCTTCTTTCGCGCCCATCGTTCCGTCCATTCCTTGTATCATCATCTAAGATAGAAGTAGGGCGTTAGTCAATGCGCCCAGTAGGTATTCCGAGTAGGGTCAAACACATGGATTAGTATAAAAAATTAGAATAGATACATAATATCAAATCATGCTAAATCAATACCATGCCATGGGTGTCATATGTCATGATTTCCCACCCGTCAACCATATCTCAAAAATACATAGATAATCCTCTTGATGAATAAGCCACATCAAGGTATTCACTGTCATGACTACCCACGTATGCCTTATCGGTCCCACCAAACGGAGCGTGGACTCCTCTTTCATTTCAAATATCATATACCATTTCTCAATCGGAATCAGTGAGGATCCCTCCCCACGTTTGTTTATCGGATACCCCGAATGGAGCGTGGACTCCTCTTATGTGTTCCCTCCCATGCCATGCATGAGATGTGAGTGCAAACATGCTATTTCATATTAAACATAATAGCATTAAAATTCCATCCTTAAAACATAGCATTTTGATACCAAAAATAGATCATCAAACATAGAAATAAAAACCATCACATGTACATAATTCCAAGTGTTTCAACAAGGTAGGAATCCTACCCACGTCCAAGTATTGTATCCTTGCATTTTCGTCAAAACCGATCACCGATCACGTCAAAGCCGATCGTACACCTGGTTTGTGAAATCCCGTTACCTCTCCCGCGTCTCCTCCGTTTCTTTAGATCAGATCTTGCTCCTCCGTCCTTCTCCTTCCTTAATCCTTGTTCTTCCTCCAAGTCTAGAGCCGAAATGGGAGGGAGAGAGATTGAAAGCCTCCTTGATCTTCAATGGAGCATTCGGCTAAGATGTTGATTGAGAGAGGGAGGAAATGAGATGAAAGTCTCAATGGGAGGATCGGCCAAGGTGGTGTAGTTTGAGAGAGGGAGAGAGGGAGAGGATGAGATGGAAAATTTTCTATCTCTTTTCCAAAGGATAGGATCGGCCAAAGGGTTTTGGTGTGAGCCCTTGTAAGTAGCCCTAACCTCCCAACCACCCTCATCACTTCTTGGTCTTTCCCATGTGTCCCTTGGTTAACCAAGGAGACACATGGCTTACACTTGGAGCCTTCTCCCCACTCCCAATGGTTTTGTCTAGGGTTTCCTCTCCCATGAGATGGAAACCCTCCACCTCCCTTTGACTCATTTCAAATGAGAGTCTTTCACATCCCTTTCAACTCAACTCACTTTAAATGAAACTCATTCCCCCAACTCAAGCATTTGAACTCATCCATGCAACACAAGACTTGAATTTATTTCTTAATTAAATAATTCCTTAACTCAACTCACTACACTTAACCCTCTTGAACTCACCCATGGTTGACCAAGTCAACCATGGTAACCGACCCTACATGTGACCTTAGACCACTCGCCACCTCACTTGATGAGGTGGATTTGTATCCCACTTGGCTATGCCACTTCCATGTCACCTCATACACTTGCCACCTCACTTGATGAGGTGGATCCCATGCCTTAGGTCTTAATTGGGTACATGACCCGATTAAATCAGTTCCTTACCCATTTACCTTAAACATCAATTCATCTTGACCCATTGGGTCCCAATTGGGTATTTGACCCAATTAACTACATTTACCCAATTAATTAGAATCAAACTCTATCCATGATCTGTTGGATCATAATAGGGCCATTGCCTCAATTCTTACCCATCTAACATTCATTCCATCTATAAATCTTAAATGTAACAATTAAAATAGATAATATCCAATATAATAATGCATTGAAAATCTGGGATGTTACACTCAGCCCATTGTTTTGGGGAATTTTCCTATGTATCACATATTGTTTCTCATTTTGGGGAAATCCTGATGTTTCTTGTTTTGGGGAAATATGTCCTATTTTGCTATATTTGATAAATCAATACTTTTAGTGATTGTCCTTCCCTTGCTGTTATTCTTCTCATCAAGTGTTGTTCTCAGATTGAATCCTTACGGTCTGATTCTCAATAAAGTAAATTAATCCGGCCCCCGTGCAGCAGACTCCGAAGAGTCAATCAGTTGGGATTCTTATCCTTTCAGTGAGACATGATACCATATTAGTTTTACTTTAAAAGATTCACACTTCCGGTTTCGCTCTGATGCCAACTGCAATGCCCCACCCTTTTTTCACTCGCCGAAAATCAGAGTATATATTTTTTTTATAAAGAGTGAGAGAGAGCGGGAACGTCACGACGCGAGCTAAGTCCGAGTTTCCAAAACTCGACCCTTAACTGGCCACGCTTACGTGTGCGTGGATTAAGTCCGCTAAAACAGTTCACACGTTTTACAACAACTGCGGAATTATTATATGAATAGAAAACTATTCATAACCATGTTCATAATAAGCAAGGAAGTGAATCACATCGCATTTACTAAGTTTAAGTATCCAATATAACATCAAACCGTAGCAAAATAAACTATGTTATTACAATCCAAAATGCCAATTATCTCAAATACATTGTTCCAAAATCAATTAAGTAAAATAAACATAAAGCTGCCCAAGCTGCCCAAGCTCCTAAGCTTGGCTTCCTTCATGTCCCAAGTCCTTGTCGTTTCCTATTCTATCATCTAAAGGGTAGAAGTAGGGTGTTAGTCAACGGGCCCAGTAGGAATTCCAAATAGGATTATAAGCATATGATCAATATAAAAATCAGAATAAAACATCATATTACAATCTGTAAACATATCATAGTACCAAAACAGTGCATGATAATCATATCCAAATCATGCAAATGTATGCGTCATGTCATGGGTGTCATGCCAATGGTCCCTCACCCAATCTCCATTTCAAACACCATACAAATCATAACAACATTTTCCTTGATATAATGAAACCATATCAAGGTGTTCCCTTGGCCATTTACGTTTGTAGTGTTTTGTGACGGCACCACCAGGTCACTGTTATACCTCCCCACGTGTGTTAATCGGAATTACCGATGGAGCATGGACTCCTCCCTCTGCGCAGGGTTTTTGGACTGATTACCCTGGAGCTCTTTGGCCCGTATTACGCCATACCCCTATCTAGCAATCCCGGAAGAAAGCCAATACATCAATGGTTCACATAGTTTCTTCCAAGCTAGTTTTCAAGCCCCAAGTCATGTGCGGACAACTCATAATTTGGCTTGCTGCCCCATATATTCCCTCCCATGCCATGCATGAGATCATGAATGCAAAAATATCAATCATACTGAAATTTAGTTCATAAAATCGAATAGTAAACCCTTTGCGAATTTCCTTTTCCTTATTACATTTATCACATATATAAATCAATTTGACGATCCATTTGATTTCCATCATTCCAGATAAACTGAACCTCTGGAAAAATTACTTAAAATTTTCACTTTTAAATTCAGTCGACTGAATCCTGCCCAATTACTGTTCACTGCATTACTCGCAGACTTTCAGTTGACTGAAATACATATTCAGTCGGCTGAAATCCAACTCGTAACTATTTTAACCTGACTTGCAACCTTTCAGTTGACTGAACCAAAGATTCAGTCGACTGACTCTGAGTCAAACCCTTTGTATTCTCGATCAGTCCCTTTTCAGTCGAGTGAATCATATATTTAGTCAGCTGAAACACAATATATCCGTTATATTTAAATCCAATTCATGTTCAGTAGACTGAATCCCAAGATTCAGTCGACTGAAACTCCCAAAAACTAGTTTATGTTTCGGCCAACCTCAGTTCAGTCGACTAAATCTTTGATTCAGTCGACTGACTGTTTGTCAGTCTTCTTTGTTTGCATGTTTTGTAGAATCCTTTCTTCTTGCAATCCATTCCTTATCACTTTTATACATAGATGACATCTTTCATATTTAATCAGTGGATATTCTTTACCCACTAGCCAAGGCTTGGATCTTTCATACTTATTCCAACTTTTGTACTATAATATCATGCATTCGGATATCATCTCTATTTGTTTCAACCATTACCATTAATTGAATGGATTTCCATTTCCATGGCCTTAACAAAACTTGGCCATCCATTCTAACCAATTAGGGAACCATAGGTTCGGCCATACCATGGCCAAAACCATGGTTTTCCCCTAGTCTTAATCCATATTGTTTTCCAACTTAAAACATACCTTTTCCCGTCTCCATCGTTTCTTTTTTATTTGTCCTTCCTTAGTCCTCCTTTCTCTTATTTGTTCTTCAGTAAATCTCCAAGTGTAGAGACGAAATATGAAAGAGAGAGATGATAAGAAGATGAGAGAAATCTCTTGTTCCAAAAGAGAGAGAGGTGATCGGCCAAGGGGTGTGAAGTGCCCCTTGGTTGTGTCTCTTTGTAATCAGACCAAAGACTATTCAGCCTCCCTCGTAATGGTTTGTCCCAACCAAGGAGTCCCTTGGTTTAACCAAGACACCCCTTGATTCCAACGTGTCCCTTGGGTTTCATCCCATGAGATGGAACTCTCCATCTTCTCTCCAACTCGCTTCCTTAATTCTCTTTTAACTCGCTTCTCCACTCAACTCAATTTAAGTAAATAAATTCTTAACTTACTTGAATTCATTTCCCAACTCAACAACCATTTAATACTCTTTGTAGTTGACCAAGTCAACGATGACATGGCCAGCCATACATCATGGCATTTGGGTCCCACCTTGGCCATGTCACTTACATGCCACCTCACTTGATGAGATGGATTATATGCATTGGATCTTAATTGAGTAATTTGGCCCATTTACTTGACCTTACCCAATTACTTATACTTAAGCTCATCTATGACCCATTGGGTCCCAATTGGGTAATTGGCCCATTTAATCACATTTACCCAATTACTTTCAAATCAAATTCTATCCATTATCCATTGGATTTTAATTGGGTTATTGACCCAACTCCTTTACCCATCTAAGGTTCATTTCAGTCCTTAAATCTTAAATTCAATCAATTTAACAATTTAAGTAGACAAAATCCAATATATTTATGCGTTGAAAAATTCGGGTGTTACAGGATTGGTTTGGATCAAACATTTTAGATAGACTTTCAAAGGCACATTGATCCAAAATCCAATCAATTTATGCAAGTGTTTATAATTTGGTTGAATCATCAAATGGCACAAATTGGTGTGTGAATGTATGGACATTCATTGGCATTCAAAGGTGGATTGCAAAGCTTCTTGTCTTGTGAACTTGCATGCATCATTAGCACACTCTTCATCCCTCACATTGCAAGTCTTATAGGGATGTGTTTACGTTGTTTCCATGTCTTGATATGCTCTATCTTGGAAAATCATTTTGACATTGGAAATGAGTTGTTTGGAGAAATGTTTAAAAAAGTAAAACCTTTTTTCTCCAAATGGATTTGGTTTGCAGTCATGGTTTAAACCTCCAAATGTTTTTTTTTTTTTTGAAAATGTCAAATGATGTTTGAATGCAACCTTGTTTATGCACCTATTATGGATTTCAAGAACTATTAAAAGTGAATATTAATACTAAAAGGTTTTTGGTTGTGAAAGCCAACATGGTTAAGTGGTCCAGAGGTTAATGGACATGGTGCATGTGCTCTCAAAATGTTGAGTATAGGAGAGCAAACCTTGGAATGTTTTAAAGGGAACAAATAAGCCTCCATCTTCCAAGTGCTTAATGAAGTTCCAAGGACAAGGTGTTTATTCATTCATATACTTTTCGTTGGTGTATGTTTTGATGAATGAACATGGTTTGATGCATATGTTTATATTGGTATATGTTTATGCATCACCTTGTTTTTCATGAACTATGTGTTTTGTCGGCATACTCTTTTAGTTCATGATGCTTTCACTCATATACTCTCTAATGGAAAATGTTTTGTATGAGTGTTTTTCCCTCCTCTTTGCATGCATGAGTTGGTTTCATATTGGCATTTTCGGAAACCAAATTCATTAGTCCCTCATTCTCCATCTCCTCTTAGTCCAACAATTGGGACTTGTTGAAGCACACTAAATGTGGTATATTGTTGCTTATTACCCTTTGTCAATTCATGACAAAAAGGGGGAGAAATATTAGAAGCTTGATGTAAGCTTTGGGGGAGAATTTGAAAGCTTGAAAGTAAGCTTAAGCTAAGGGGGAGAAAAATTGAAGCCTTGAATAGGCTTAGAAGGAGGATATTTTTGATTAAAGGGGAGTTCAATAAAGACTAAAAGGGGTTTAGTCCATTAATTATGGGGGAGCACTATGTGCTTATGGACTAACATTGAGGGGGAGGCCTATGTTTCCACCATTGCTTGCATTGATTGTGTGTACAGGGACATGTACAAGATCACAAGGAAGATGGTAAGCACAGCAAGATGAAGATGACATCTTGAAGCATAGTGTCCTATATTTTTTTCATTGAATATGTACTCTTAATTGTTGTATATTTTGTATTCAAATGATGTATATGGGTTGGGCTAAGTCATCGAGTCTATATTCATTAGCTTCTAAGTGTTTTATCATGGAAATTGACAAAAGGGGAGATTGTTAGTGCCTTGGCTTGCTGAGTCACCTATTTGTCAATTTCATGACTTAGGTGGAGCCTTGCCTCGGAAGATTGAAACAATGAATCAAGTCTCAAGTGATGAAGATTGAAGCAAGAGCTCCAAAGATGGAAGATCATATGCTGATTCATCATCACCAAGTGTATGGCAATCACAAAAGGTAATTGACCATAGAAGACCTTAGGTGGAACCCAAACCCTTAGTGGACCTTGCCTAGGCTTAGTGGAACATGTTGGTAATAACATTAACAAGCCTTTGAGCACCCGAGACAGTCACAGAACCAAAAGGGACAAACATTGAAAATCTGGTAAACTGTGAGGTCAATATGTCGAAGTCCACCGACCCATCAGTGAGACATGAAAGACCCGTCGTGGTATTCGACACATCAACCGGGTTGATAAAGGTTCTAGAATGGACACACTGTCATTCGGGGTTGCACTCAGATCGAGTGTATCTAGTTCATCGACCCATCGGTGATAATAGGATCAACCCATCGAGGCCATCGATACATAGAGTGGAAAAATCGAGCTTCTAGTTAGGAACAGACTGTAAAACAGGTTGCTCTCAGATCGAGTGTCTGGTGCACACCAACACATCGATAAGGAAAGATAGACCCATCGGTGTGCACGAAACATCTACTTGGGTTGAGGGAAGTTCTTGAAATTAAAACTCTTTGGTACTCTCAGATAAACACATCGAGGTCATCGAACTATCGAGAGTACCAGGACCGACCCATCGAGGGACCGACATGTTCACCTGGGTTTGACAAGTTTCTGGACTTAAAAGTCTGTCTGCATGATTTTGCCTCAGGTCAATATGATTGACAAGAACGACACATCGAACATAAGTTTGTTGACCCGTCGGTGAGAAAGACCCTTCGGTAGTGAATGTTTTATATCCATTGGAAATGCATTAAATGTTAACGGTCATATTGCAATGACACTATGCGTGTACCGACCCATCGACCAGACCAAACCATCGGTGACCTAGAGTCAGGAATTTTTCTGGATGCCTATAGATTCTCCAAACTTTGATGAGCTCGGTTGGACACCTGGAGAGAGCTTTGAATAGGAAGGGAATGTCTATCCTAGAGTGTTTTACTTTCCTCTCTATGCACTAAACTTTGGTGAATCATTCAAATCAACCAATCTTGCATAGATTGAGATTGTGCGAGAGAGAGGAAAGGAAAACACTCTAGGATCGACATTGGTGACCCAATTTCGTAGAGGTTTCCCAAAGCTTATATGGTTAAGAGGATCATTAAGGACAATATGTATATATGGTTTATGTCAACATGCATGGCTAAACATGAAGAATGCTCAAGGATCATGGTTCGGCCCTTGCATGGCCGAACCCTAATTATTATGTATATATATGGCTAAGGACCTCATGCATGTCCAAGATAAGGAATATGATCAAAGATCATGGTTTGGCCCTTGCATGGCCAAACCCTAGATTTTATGCATGGACCATTAAGGACAAAGAAAGGATTGGATGAGGTTCGGCCATGATGTATGGCCGAACCCCCATCAACTAATCTAATCTTGGATATGTAAGTTTTAAGAGGAAAAGATGAACCATAGGGTTTGGTCACCATGGAAGTATATTAAAGATTTTAAAAGGTTTTAAAATGGAAGTATGTTAGTAATTTTTATGGGTTTTAAAGGATGAAAATGATGAAAGGATGGTAATGATTTTAAATGGTTTTAAATGTGGTAAATGAAGAGGAGATGATGAAGAACCATGGACCATGGGTTCGGCCATACCATGTTGTATGGCCGAACTCCATGGAGAGATATTGATGGACTTAGATGTATTTGGACCATGAAAATGATGGAAGACATGTTAATGGATTTTGGGTTGCAAAATGATGGACCTAAGTATATGATTAAACCCCCCATGGAGGGACTTTGTTATGGACCTAATGTTTGTAATGATTTAAAGGGAGGATGAAAATGGGACACCATGGGTTCGGCCATGTTGTATGGCCGAACCCCATGATCCATTTTATGGACATTGTGGATACATGCATGTTGAAGAAATTAAATGTTTAAGAGATGGAATGATCAAGCTAGGAAATGGAGAGATTTAATTATGGATCTATGTTTATGGATCATTTATGGACCTAAGTATGGGTAAATAAATTAGGTGATTACCTATGGAAGGAAATAATGGCTAAATGGTGAAAATGAAGGACCATGGGTTCGGCCATGTTGTATGGCCGAACCCCATGGAGAATGTCTTATGGAGTTATGGTCTTCATTAATGTGAATGATTAACTAATGGAATGATGTTGGACCCACTTTGTTTAAAATAAAAGACTGGTTGTAAATGGAAAGAACATATGATGATGTAGGGATGGTTGGAAATCAAATGGATCATTAGTTTGATTTATTTATATGTAATAAGGTAACGGGATTTCACAAGCGGTGTACGATAGGCTTGACGCGATCGATGAGCGGTTTTCGGACGAAAACGTAAGGACACATTATTTGGTCGTTGGTAGGATGCTTACCTCATTGAAAACCATGGAATATGTATATGTGATGTTTTTACTTGAATTATTTTGGTATCAAATGATATGTCTTAATGATGGGATTTTAATGCTATGATGTTTAATATTACATAGCATGTTTGCACTTGCATCTCACGCAAGGCATGGGAGGGATCAAATGAGAGGAATCCACGCTCCATTCGGATTTCCGATAAAGCAACTGTGGGGAGGAATCCACATTGATTCCAAGGGATGTATGATTGAATTGAAAATCGAGTCCACGCTCCATTCGGATTTACGATAAAACAACCGTGGGGAGGAATCCATACATATTCCAAGGGATGTATGATTGAATTGTAACCAGAGTCCACGCTACGTCGGGGCGGCCGATAAAGCATTCGTGGGATACCTTGATGTGGATTATCCATCAAGAGGGATACTATGTTTGAAATGTAACCGGAGTCCGCGCTCTGATCGAGGTGACCGATAAGGCATTCACAGGGAGTCATGACAATACCTTGATGAGGATTTTCCATCAAGAGGGTACTATGTGATTGTGATATAGATGATGGGTAGGACTTGTAACGCCCGCCGCTTTTCACGGAAATCAGAGTCTATTTTTTTTTTTTTTTAAATAACGAGTGACATAGGGCGAGGACATCACGACGCGAGTTAAGTCTGAGCTTCTGAAGCCCGGCCCTAAACTGGCCAACCCTACATGTGCGTGGAATGAAGTCCACGGAGAATGGTTCACACGTAGAAGTAAGCTCGAGGAATATTAAATTAAATACGGAATGATAATAGAGACTAACCTACAAATTTTAGATAGCAGGAAAGAAACATTCATTTAATTACCAAAATATCTCAAAATCATAATGTGTAAACTAACATCCAAAACATAGCATGTAATCTATAATATTACATTCCGACAAGCTAAGCTACTCAAATACATTTCCAAAATAAACTTTAAATAAACTAAGTAGCTCGCTTCCCCAAGTTCCTAAGCTTGGCTCCCGTCGGGCCCTTCCGTTGCGCCATCTCCTGCGTCATCAGCTAGGGTAGAAATAGGGCGTTAGACACGCGTCCAGTAGGACTCCGAGTAGGGCTAACACATGGATTAGTGATAACAAGTATACAGATAGTAATAAAACGAAAACCATAAAATGAATGCAATGCCATGGGTGTCTCATGTCATGTGTCCCACCCATCAACCATACCATCATGATGTCATATCCCCCTTGACGGCAAGGCCTCGTCAAGGTATCCCCATGTTTGCTTCTTGGTCGCCCCGACGGAGCATGGACTCTGGTTATAGCATATCAAACTATCCCAATATCTGTTTCTCAGGTCGCCCCGACGGAGCATGGACTCCAGTTATAACATATAAGCTATCCCCATGTCTGTTTCTCGGTCGCCCCGACGGAGCATGGACTCCGGTTATATCTCAACATATCAAAATATCCCCATGTCTGCTTTTCGGTCGCCCCGACGGAGCATGGACTCCGGTTATAGCGCTTCAGGCTATCCCCATGTTTGCTTCTCGGTCGCCCCGAAGGAGCATGGACTCCGGTTTCATTATTTTCCTGCCCATGCCATGCATGAGATGTAGGTGCATTATGCTATGTAATATGTATAATCCATAGTCTTAATATAGAATTCATAACTTAACATATAATTCATAGCCTTGCATTATGCCATATAATTTACATAAATCATAATCTTACAAACCCATCATAAAACAAACCATATAATTTCCAAAATAAATTAAAGAAACCATCCCATAATCCATGGCTTACAAAAAGGTAGGAATCCTACCGAATACTGACTAGCGTTCTTTCTTTCGTTTCCGTCCGATAGACCCGGTCGCCGATCGCGCACCGTTTACGATGTCCAGTACCTTATTATACATTAATCATTAGTCCATGTTTTTAACCTTTTACTAAGCCCAAACATCATATCTTAGTGAGGTTCTTCATTTTGGCCAATATTTACCATTTTTGCCACTATTCCTTCTATGGTTATTCACCTACTCAACCATGTCATATGATCATAAAAATTAGCCCTTTAATTAACCTAATCCTTATTCATTTAAACCCATACAAAACCCCATACTTAACCCTTAAATGGTTCACAAAATGGGTCATTAATTACAGTTTTGCCACTACCTCTCCCATGTTTAGACATTCACTTAACCATATACATTTCTTTGTCCAAAATTGATTCATAGATTTGGGTCCATTAATGACCCATCACCCATGTCTTAAAATCATTAAAATCAGCCACTTAATTTAACCTAAACTCCATTAATTTAATCATATACAAACACATTAACCTTAGGCCAAAACGATCTACAATTGGGTCATGGGTTCGGCCATGCATCATGGCCTAACCCATGATGCCTCTTTCTCCATTTTTCTTGGGTCCATTGTTACACATTTGAATCCCTCATAAGCCCTTCCATGAAGGGGTTTAATTCATACACTTAAAACCATCATCCTTAGCTACATTGGAGTCCATTACAAATATCAACACTAGGTTCATTTTGGTACATCAAAACCACCAACATTCATCACCCTAGGGTTCCACAACATTCCATCCATAAAATCTTTCCATAGTTTTTATTTTTAAAACCTTATTTACAATGCTTAAAGTCCATTTAAAAATTGTTAATCGTCTCCATCATTTTCTATGCCTCTTGAGGCCACAAAAAATCATTCACATACCCCATGAATTTCCTCATTTAAACCCCTTTAAAAAATCACTCACATTTATTCATTTAAAACCCTAAAATATTAGCCACCCTCATTGTCTTCCATTCTTTAAAACCCTAAAATCATACCTCACTTACCATGGGGTTCGGCCATCCTACATGACCGAACCCTATGGCCCATGATTTCCTCCAAATCTTACATACATCCATGCTTAAAACAATTCTTAATACCAATGTCCTTAATGCATTTATTTTTTTCTTAACCCTAATTTACCCATTTAGGGTTTGCCCATTTTTCCTCCTTTCATTTGGTGGATTTGAGATCCAAGGCCATGATGTTTTGGTCACCTCTAAATCCAAGAAATGGATTTCATAACCTCTTAAACCCTAAAAAAAAAAAATCTAATCTCTTGTTTAGAAAATACTTACGATCCGACGCCTCCTACGACTTTCGTTACTCCCATCGGCTTCCTTGACCTTCTTTCTTCTCCTTCTCCTTTGTTGGTTGGCTAAAATGCTTGATCAATGGTGAAAACCTCCAAGCTTGGGTTCGGCCATGGTAGGGTTAGATTTGAGAGAGGGAGAGGAGAGGTTGGAGATGAGAAAGAAAATACTATGGCTTGATCTTGGAGTGATGGCCAAGCTTACACCTTTCTCCTCTCTTTTCTTCCAAGCTTTTCTTCTTCTTTCTCTTGGTTTTCTTCCTTTCCTTCTCCTTGGGTGTGGGACGGTTTTTTTTTTTTAAGAAGGCAAGAGATGGAGGACGTATGAAAGAGTTAGATGGAATGGAGAGAATGAGATGAAAAAGTCATCTCATCTCTTGATTGCTTAAGACATACTCCACATTAACTCCTTCCACCAATCCACAGAAGATATTTTCCATGCTTTATGACCCAACCACCACTAACCAACGTTTTAAGTAGTTTGTGTTTCTTTGGGTGGTTTTGACCATTTGACCATGATTAGATTAGCTTAATCATTAAATTAATTAGATTATTAAGTTAAGTTAATTAATTCCCACTTATCTCTTTTAATCTCCTTAAATTCTTCTCCATTACTCCACCAATGGTTGACCAATTCAACCATGGTGGCCGGCCCCACCACTCCTTGGCCCACACGCCACCTCACTTGGTGAGGTGGAGGTGGGTCCCATTGGACCATGTCACCTTGGTCAATTCATCACCAACTTAGGTGATTTAAATTTAATTAAATCCATTCCTCTTATTGGATCACCATTGGGCCCATGGCCCAATTAAGTTCACCCTTATCCATTTATCTTAAAGCTTAACTATCTTGACCCATTGGGTCCCAAATGGGTATTTGACCCAATTTGACCATTCTTGACCCAATTAATCATTATTGACCCATTAAATGAATTTCATCCAATCCATGATCCAATTGGGCCATAATTGGTCCATTGTCCATATTTTAATCCACTTAACATTTATTCCATTAAAATTCTCAATTTCCATCATTAAAATAAATAATATCTATATATTCATTGATTTAAAAATTCCGAGGTATTACAGGACTCATGGAATATGACACCCATGGCATGGCATTGACTTGCATGGTTTTTGATATTATTTACATCTATGTGTTTTTGTTATACTAATCCATGTGTTGATACTAGGAGTATGTACTGGGCGCGTTGTCTAACGCCCTACTTCTACCTTAGATGATGACACAGGAAATGGGTAGAGCGAAAGACGTGATCGGAGCCAAGTTTAGGAGCTTGGATAATCTAGTTTCATTTTATTTGGACTTTTATTTTGGACATTTTAAGTTAAGGTAATTATTATTAAGTGATGGACTTCCTTGTTATTTAATAAATTGGATAGGTTAGAACTCTAATATAATTCCGCACTATGTTTAATTCCGCAAGTTTAGCCTTTGTACGTGTGAACCGCTTTGGTGGACTTAGTCCACGCACAGGTATGGTTGGCAAGTTAAGGGCCGGGCTTTGGAAGTTCGGACTTAGCTCGCGTCGTGACGTCCCGCTCTCTCTCACTCTTTTATTTCAAAAAAAAAAAAAATAGACTCTGATTTTCGGTGAGTGAAAAAGGACGGGGCGTTACAGTTGGTATCAAAGCGAATCCGGAAGGATGAATCTTTCGAAGTAAGATTAAGACGGTATCATGTCTCACTGACAGATAAGAATCCCAACTGACCGACTCTTCGGAGTCCGTTGCATGGGGGCCGGATTAATTTTCTTCGTTAGACTGAGACTGAAGCATTCAATCTGAGAGCAACATTTGATGAAAAGGAATGATAGCAAGGGAAGGACAGTCACTATAAGTTGGATTTATCAAATGTAGCAAGATATCACATATTATTCCGAAAATGAGAACCATCAATGATTTTTCCCCCAAACTAAGGAACAACACTTGATAGGTAGGGAAATTTCCCCGAAAATGAGAAACAACCAGATTTTTCCCCAAATTGAGAAACAGTGGTGGATTTATCAAACATAGCAAAATAAGTGACATTTCCCCGATTTCCCCAAATTGAGAAACAACACTTGATACTTAGGAAGTTTTCCCCAAAAATAAGTGTGCATATTTGGCAATTTTCCCCCAAAATACGTAAACACGAAACTTTACAAAGAAGCTAAGTCAATGATGTTTTCAATGACTTAGGAAAATGCCTCCGAGAAGGAGAACCAGAAAAAACCCACGTGTGGAGGAAGAGGTGCAACCACCACATCGGGAGGAAGAGGTGCAGCAACCTCAACAAGAGGAGGGGCAGAATAGCGTAAACATTCCCGTGGTGCCTCCCGAGTTGCAAAACTTGGTCCAAGCGGTGGTCACTTCCATCCTTCAACAACATATGAACGAAAACAAAAATGCGACCACTAGCGAGGCAAATGATTGGAGGATGGTTAAGGATTTCCAACAGCAGCGTCCCCTTACTTCAAAGGGAAAGAAGGGCCTGCTGGAGCAGAGAACTGGCTGAGAAAAATTACTCAGATCTTGACACTACTAAAGATCTCGAGTAATGAAGATAAGATATTGTTGGCTACCTCACAATTGATTGATGATGCTAGCAAATGGTGGGAGGTGATAGAGCGACAGCGGGCACTGATTCCCGAAGGGAAAAGGACTGCGATGACGTGGGAGTAGTTCTCGGCTATGTTTGTGGATCACTACTTTCCAGAGGAGCAGAAGGAGCGCCACACCCAAGCGTTCTTATCTTTGGTGCAAGGCACCCTGACTGTGGCGGAGTACCATCAGGAGTTCCTCCGCCTATCTTGTTATGCCTTATATATGGTGGACACGGAGTACTGAAGGGCTCGCAAATTTGAACGGGGCCTTCGACCGAGCATCAGGGCCAAGGTGACCATCTTCAAGGCACCTCCACTGGCTGAGGTGGTCAGTAGAGCGACCATAGCGGAGCAAGAGATGATAGAGACCATGTGGTTTCTGGACAACCGCCAAGGCCAGAGCGAGGGAAGTACCTTTCGCCCCAACAAGAGGTTCCGACCTAACCTTGGGAGACCCTCACCTTCCATTAGGTCAACTGGGGGCTTTCATTCCAATCAGCCCTCCCCATCAGTATCAGTCTCTCAAGGTGTGAGCACCTGTTACCAGTGTGCCCAGCAGGGCCATTTCAGGAGGGAATGCCCACAGATCAGCAGACCCTCACTCCAGGGGTTCCTTTCGCCCTCCAGCCAGGTCAGCTCATTCATGAGGAACCAGGGCATACAACCAAACGGGACGGGCACCAAACCCTACAGGATCTGGGCGGCTGTATACCTTAGCTCCTCCCCAGAGGCGGTGGATCACTCCGTGATTCAAGGTATGGCAGTAGTCTGTAGTTCCTATGTTTACGCATTATTTGATTCTAGAGCATCCCACTCATTTGCATCTGCTGCATTCATATCTGCAACTGGCACCTTAGTACAAAAATTGTCCACATCATGTACTAATTGTATCCCCCGTCGGAGACACATCATTGGGACTCATATGCATAGCAGTAAACACTGAACTCGCTGGATGCAGATTTGAGTTCAACTATCTGGTACTCGAGATGATTGAGTACGACATCATCTTTGGCATGGACTGGTTGGCTAACTTTCAGGCCAACATTGATTGCCATCTCCGCAGGGTGATATTTTGGTTACCCGAAGGAAAGCGGTATGTGGTGCATGCTGACAAACAGAGCATCCCTATGACCAAAAGACTGCATGAGGAACTGAACCACCTGGTATTGAACAACATCAGATTAGACAAGGCACCGGTGGCTGAACTTCCGACGATAGTGAAAGACAACGCGGAGGTATTCCCAACAGAGCTCCCTTGTTTGCCACCCAAGAGGGAGATTGACTTTGAGATCAAGCTATATCCTGGCACTACTCC
Source organism: Chimonanthus salicifolius (assembly GCA_013350335.1). Taxonomy (NCBI): domain Eukaryota; kingdom Viridiplantae; phylum Streptophyta; class Magnoliopsida; order Laurales; family Calycanthaceae; genus Chimonanthus; species Chimonanthus salicifolius. The sequence continues at coordinate 48,706,519 of CM023533.1, forward strand.
AGTGTCATTGCCACATTATCGGATGGCCCTAGTTGAGATGTCTGAGCTAAAGAAGCAGATTGATGAACTGCTCAGGCTGGGATTCATTCGGAACAACACATCATCTTGGTGAGCCCCGGTATTATTTGTGAAGAAGGAGGACAGTACACTTCGGATGTGTGTGGATTACAGAAAATTGAACAAGCTGACTATTAGGAACAAGTAGCCTCTACCCAGGATTGATGATCTATTCGATCAACTTAGGGGTTCCAGTCACTTCTCCAAGATTGATCTGATGTCCGGCTACCATCAAATCCGGGTTAGGGAGGAGGACATAGAGAAGACAACTTTCAGGACACGGTATGCTCTATTTGAGTATGTGGTCATGCCGTTTGGACATACCAATGCACCAGCTGTGTTTATGGATCTGATGAACATGATCTTCCGTCCTTTCTTGGACAAGTTTGTAATTGTATTTATTGACGACATCCTGATCTATTCCAAAAGTCAGGAAGAACATGCTGAACATTTACGGATAGTCCTAGACACCCTGAGGAAGAACTAGCTGTATGCCAAAGCCAGCAAATGTGAATTCTGGCTATCTGAGGTTAACTTCTTGGGGCAAATTATGTCAGCAGAAGGTATAGCCGTGGACCTGGCTAAGGTGGCGACAGTGAGAGAATGGAAAGCACCGACGAATGTGACCGAGATCCATAGCTTTCTGGGATTGGCCGGTTACTATAAAAAGTTTATCATGGACTTCTCCAAGATTGCATCTCCACTTACCCGATTCACTCAAAAAGGAGTCAAATTTGAGTGGTCGGATGTATGCAACTAGAGATTCGAGGAACTAAAGGAGAGGCTTACAACTGCTCCTATTCTGATCTTGCCGGAAAGGGACAAGGGCTATGAATTATACTGTGATGCTTCAGGGGAGGGACTTGGGTGTTCTCTCACTCAATGTCAACGTATGGTGGCTTATGGTTCAAGGCAGTTGAAAATTCATGAACGCCTCTATCCCAAGCATGATCTGGAACTAGCTGCAGTGGTCTTCGCTCTCAAAAGCTGGAGACACTATCTTTATGGCGAAAAGTCTGAGGCGTTTTCAGATCACAAAAGCCAGAAATATTTGTTTGATCAAAAGGAACTCAACATGAGGCAGCACAGATGGATGGAATATCTACAAGATTATGAGTTTACGCTTCGATATCATTTTGGCAAGGCGAACAGAGTGGCGGATGCCCTCAGTCGCATGTCACATGCAACAATAGCCAGTTTGATCAGGAAGGAATGGGAGATGCTGAATAACGTTCGAGAGTTCAACTTGTATATCAAAAACCATGGGAGTATGTATAATCTAATCATATGGTCCAACATGGTCTCCAAGATTGAACAAGTGCAATGGACAGATTCGGAATTGGAGGAGATATGGGCTAAGATGTCTACTGGTGAGGTTATACCGGAATGGGAGTTACGACTGGGACATGGTCTTGTATTCCGAGGAAGGACATATGTGCCTAAGAGCTGCAGAAGAGAGTTATTGATCGAGGCACACCAAGCCAAACTCTCTATTCACCCAGGCAGTACCAAGATGTATCATGATCTGAAGAGGCACTATTGGTGGCATGGACTCAAAAGAGATGTGGCAGAGTTTGTTGCTCACTGCCTAACCTGTCAGAAAGTTAAGACTGAACATCAGAAGCCACCAGGGTTACTCAAACCCTTACCAGTGCCGGAGTTGAAATGGGAGCACATCTCCATGGATTTTGTGACAGGGTTGCCAAGGTCATCAAAGGGCAACGACGCAATATGGGTCGTGGTAGATCGATTGACCAAGGCAGCACACTTCCTTCCCATCATGATGACAGATTCATCTGAGACTTTGGGTCGACGGTACATCAGGGATATCATCAGACTACATGGTATTCCCCGGAATATTGTGTTAGACAGAGATGGCCGATTCATCGGCAGAGTGTGGTAGAGCATGCAGTCGGCTATGGGGACAGATCTATTGACTAGCATAGTATTCCATCCACAGACTGATGGACAGTCAGAGAGGACGACACAGACATTGGAGGATATGCTGAGAGCATGTATGCTAGACTTCAAGGGTGGATGGGACGATCACTTACCGCTAGTGGAGTTCTCTTACAACAACAGTTACTAGGAAAGCCTCCATATGGCTCCGTTTGAGGCGTTGTATGGTAGACCATGTAGATCACCAGTGTGTTGGACAGAGGCCGGTAAGCTTGCACTTATTGGACCCGAGCTAGTTACAGAGACTATGGCGCAACTTAAGTTGATACGACAACACCTACTTACTTCATAGAGTCGTCAGAAGAGCTACGCTGACAAGAAGAGAAGATTCCTTGAGTTTGAGGTGGGAGACTTAGTGTTCTTAAAAGTCTCGCCATGAAAGGGACACATGCGATTAGGGAAGAAAGGGAAACTGTCGCCTAGATTTGTGGGGCCGTTTCCAATCCTAAAGAGGGTGGGGGAGGTGGCTTATCAATTGGCCCTCCCTCCACAGTTGTCATCTTTGCACGATGTGTTCCATATATCCATGTTGAGGAAATACAACCCTTACCCTTCACACGTGTTGAACGTACAAGATGTTGATGTGCAGAGCGACGTAACATATGTGGAGAAGCCGGTCAGAGTGATCGGAAAGGAACAGAGTGTACTACAGAACTGAGCCATTCAGTTCATCAAGGTGGTATGGGATCGACATGATAATGAGGAAGCCACCTGGGAACTCGAATATGAAATGAGAGCAGCTCATCCTGAGCTTTTTGTATAAGTTGTTTGAAACCCTACTTCGCTCGATTTTCGGGAGGAAAATTTCAAAAGAGGGTAATATTGTAATAGCTCGGATTGTAATGCAATAAATATGTTGGCTATTATTTATTTTAATTGTTGGATACATTGATGAGATGGATGTTAGATGGATCAAAGTTGGGGCAATGGCCCAAGTATGGTCCAATTGACCATGGATATGATTAGTTCTATTTAAGTGGGTCAAAGTGGTCAATTGGGTCAAATGCCCAATTGGGACCCAATGAGTCAAGATGGACTGATGATTAGGGTAAATGGGTAAGGAATGGATTTAATCGGGTCATGGACCCAATTGAGATCAAAGGCAAGGGGTCCACCTCATCAAGTGAGGTGGCAAGTGTATGAGGAATTGTCCAAGTGGCATAGCTAAGTTGGGTCCCACTCCACCTCATCAAGTGAGGTGGCGTGTGGACTAGGGTACATGTGGGGCCGGCCACCATGGTTGACTTGGTCAACCATGGGTGAGTTCAAAGATGAGTCCAAGAGGATTAAGTAAAATGATTGGAGTTAAGGAATTAATTAATTAAAATTAAATTCAAGTGCTTAAGTTAGAAGTGAGTTTCATTTAAATGGAGTGAGTCAAATGGTGGTGAGTCACATGGGAAAAGATGGAGTGAGTCAAAGGAGAGGTGGGTGGTTTCCATCTCAAAGGAAACCACCAAGCCAAAACCGTTGGAGATGGGGGTGGTATGCCATGTGGAGGGCATGCACCTTCTTGGCTAGACAAAGAACTTAGGTGGAGGGCATGCATTCTTATGGTTGGTCAAAGGAGAGGTGGGGGTTCGATCTCATGCAAACCACTAGCCACCAAAAGGAAACCACAAGCCAAAACCGTTGGAGAAGAGTGGTGTGTGCCATGTGGAGGGCATGCACCCTCTTGGCTAGACAAAGAACTTAGGTGGAGGGCATGCATTCTCATGATTGGTCAAAAGAGAGGTGGGGGTTCCATCTCATGCAAACCACTAGCCACCAAAGGAAACCACCAAGCCAAAACCATTGGAGAGGGTGGTGTGTGCCATGTGGAGGGCATGCACTCCCTTGTTTGGTCAAAGGACTCATGGGGAAGACTGCACATTGATGAGGGTGGAGTCTTGCTCAAGGAAACCCTAGACAAGATGGAAAGGGCTCTTTCCATCTCATTCACTTTTTCACTCTCTCCCTCTCTCAAGGCCGACCCTCCCGTCTAAGAGAAAGAAAAAGACTTAGAAGTTTTCTACCTTGACTCCTCTCCCTCTCAAGCTTGGCCGACCTCTCTCTCACAAGACAAGGAAAAGACTAAGGGATCTTCCATTCTCTCCTCCTCTCCCTCTCTCAAACCTTCACCTAGGCCAAAACATCTCTTTGGGTTTTTCATCTTAAACCCTCTCCCTCTCAAGCAACACACTTTTGGCCGAAGATCAAGGAGAAGAAAGAAAGACTAAGGAAGGAAAAGATCGGAGGAGCAAGAAGGAGCGAAAGAAAACGGAGGAGTCGCGGAATCGGTAAGTAGTACTGGACAATATTTTATTAAGTAAGAAAGAGGTTAAAGGAACATCCCATTTCGGATTTGGAGAGTTGGCCAAAATATTATGGGCCATAGATTTAAAATCCATCCAAGAAATGAGATGGAAAAATGGACAAAACCCTAATGGGTAAGAGGATCATTAAGGACACTATGTATATATGGTTTATGTCAACATGCATGGCTAAACATGAAGAATGGTCAAGGATCTTGGTTCAGCCCTTGCATCGCCGAAACCTAATTATTATGTATATATGGGTAAGGACCTCATGCATGTCCAAGATAAGGAATATGATCAAAGATCATGGTTTGGCCCTTGCATGGCCAAACCCTAGATTTTAAGCATGGACCATTAAGGACAAAGAAAGGATTGGATGAGATTCGGCCGAACCCCATCAACTAATCTAATCTTGGATATGTAAGTTTTAAGAGAAAAAGATGAACCATAGGGTTCGGCCATGTTGTATGGCGAGCCCCATGGAAGTATATTAATGATTTTAAAAGGTTTTAAAATGGAAGTATGTTAGTAATTTTTATGGGTTTTAAAGGATGAAAATGATGAAAGGATGTTAATGATTTTAATTGGTTTTAAATGTGGTAAAAGAGGAGATGATGAAGAACCATAGACCATGGGTTCGGCCATGTTGTATGGCTGAACCCCATGGAGAGATATTGATGGATTTAGATGTATTTGGACCATGAAAATGCTGGAAGACATATTAATGGATTTTGGGTTGCAAAATGATGGACCTAAGTGTATGATTAAACCCCCCATGGAGGGACTTTGTTATGGACCTAATGTTGGTAATGATTTAAAGAGAGGATGAAAATGGGACACCATGGGTTCGGCCATGTTCTATGGCCGAACCCCATGACCCATTTTATGGACATTGTGGATCCATGCATGTTGAAGAAATTAAATGTTTAAGAGATGGAATGATCAAGCTAGGAAATGGAGGGATTTAATTATGGATCTATGTTTATGGATCATTTATGGACCTAAGTATGGGTAAATAAATTAGGTGATTACCTATGGAAGAAAATAATGGCTAAATGGTGAAAATGAAGGACCATGGGTTCGGCCATGTTGTATGGCCGAACCCTATGGAGAATGTCTTATGGAGTTATGGTCTTCATTAATGTGAATTATTAACTAATGGAATGATGTTGGACCCACTTTGTTTAAAATAAAAGACTATGGTTGTAAATGGAAAGGACATAGGATGATGTAGGGATGGTTGGAAATCCAATGGATCATTGATTTGATTTATTTATATGTAATAAGGTAACGGAATTTCACAAACGGTGTACGATTGGCTTGATACGATCGGTGAACGGTTTTGGGACGAAAACGCAAGGACACATTATTTGGTCGTTGGTAGGATTCTTACCTCATTGAAAATCATGGAATATGTATATGTGATGTTTTTACTTGAATTATTTTGGTATCAAATTATATGTCTTAATGATGGGATTTTAATGCTATGATGTTTATTATTACATAGCATGTTTGCACTTGCATCTCATGCATGGCATGGGAGGGATCAAATGAGAGGAGTCCATGCTCCATTCGGATTTCTGATAAAACAACCGTGGGCAGGAATCCACACTGATTCCAAGGGATGTATGATTGAATTGTAAGCGGAGTCCACGCTCCATTTGAATTTCCGATAAAGCAACTGTGGGGAGGAATCCATATTTACTCCAAGGGATGTAAGATTGAATTGTAACCGGAGTCTACGCTCTGTCGGGGCGACCTATAACGCATTCGTGGGGATACCTTGATGTGGATTATCCATCAAGAGGGATACTATGTTTGAAATGTAACCAGAGTCCGTGCTCAGTTCGGGGCGACCGATAAGGCATTTGCTGGGAGTCATGACAATACCTTGATGAGGATTTTCCATCAAGAGGGATATTATGTGATTGTGATATAGATGATGGGTGGGACTCATGGCATATGACACCCATGGCATGGCATTGACTTGTATGGTTTTTGATATTATTTACATCTATATGTTTTTGTTATACTAATCTATGTGTTGACCCTACTCGGAGTACCTACTGGGCGCGTTGTCTAACGCTTTGCTTCTACCTTAGATGATGACACATGAAATGGCCGGAGCGAAAGACATGATCGGAGCCAAGTTTAGGAGCTTCGATAATCTAGTTTCATTTTATTTAAGTTTTATTTATGGACATGTAATTTGAGTAATTAGTTTGTTGGGACTGTAATAACTAAGACTATTTGCTATGGTTTGGACTTTTATTTTGGACATTTTAAGTTAAGGTAATTATTATTAAGTGATGGACTTTCTTGTTATTTAATAAATTGGATGGGTTAGAACTCTATTATAATTCCGCACTATGTTTAATTTCGCAAGTTTAGCCTTTGTACGTGTGAACCATTTTGGTGGACTTAGTCCACGCACACGTATGGTTGGCCAGTTAAGGGCCGGGCTTTGGAAGCTCGGACTTAGCTTGCATCGTGACGTCCCACTCTCTTTCACTCTTTTATTTCAAAAAAAAAAAAAAAAATAGACTCTGATTTTTGGCCAGTGAAAAAGAGCGGGGTGTTACAGTACAGTGGATTAGATCAAAGAGATTGAACCACTATAAAAAATAAAGCTATAAAGAAGTAGACCGGGGTAGGTCAAACTTTTCAAAATCTTAGGGATTGGGTAAAATTCCTAGTCAATCGAGTTAGGTGGAATTCCTACTCTATTTGAGAGGGTGTAATTCCCCACATAGTGAATTGGGATAGCTCAAGGTTGGGTGAGTCCATCAGTGGATGTAAGAGGGGTTACTCCGAACCACTATGAATATGGTGTTGTGATGTTAGAGTTTTTTGCTTAGATTGTTATTTATGCACACACAACACATTTGATTAATTTGGTTTATCCTTTGTAAATTGTTTAATTAATCAAGTGATTTTTAAAGGACCAACGAATTTAGAGATTCTCCTATTCCCTCTAGGGTCAATCTTGTTCTAGCACACCGGGAACTTTCACTTGTTTTATCCGCTACAGTTGTTTTGATTAATCAAGAAATTTGAAAAGGCCATTAAAATTGGAGATTGTCCTATTCACACCCCCCCTCTAGGAGAAATCATGGACTTGGGCCAAATATTCAAAATGGAAAAATTAAAATGCCCAACTTCTGAAGATTTGAGAAGAAAGGTCTGGATCTAAATCTCAAGTGGATCCCTAAGACATAGGACCTTACTCATGCACTGCATTGGTCTAAGTATTGAGCCTGATTAGTGTATCTATAGACCAGTGTAGTTTAACTCCATCTTCATCCAGGTGAGTTCGAACAGCCACTGTGCTGTGGCATGGAACATTTGACCCATGCAAGCTTTGATTGTACTTTTCCTGGTTATAGTGTATGTCATGCTTGAAGGGTCATACAGTTATGGACTTTAGATTCCAAGTCCTACAGTGTTAGCTCAAGATATGTTAATGTTTGACAACATGGTTAACACATTAAACATATGGTTGGAATCTCAATCGGTTTCATGCATTTTAATCTTTGTTGTCTTTATTGGTATATACAAACATTTTGTGGATTGAATATATGCAAGAAGGTTTTCTAAGTCCATCATCTAAGCTCTAAAAGGTAAAGCGAATGCCTCAATAGATTGACATTTGTACATGAGGTATGTTACATTCCTTGTTCCTAACTATGTGTATATTTAAGGAATGTTTAAATTGTGTATATGGCATATCTGTTCTCATTGGTAAATCTTTATTTTCCATGTCGTGTTTTGCACATATATGTGCATGGATTATGTATTTTCATCTCTGTACTTATTTGGTAGTAAGGGTTTCGGTGGTTACACAAGGTATACCCTTGCATACACGTTGGAACATGGAGGGTTTCCATCTCATGATGGAACCCAAGGGGCATATGGTTGGAGTTTCATCTCATGGGATGAAACCCCCAAAGGAATTATCAATGAGGAGCTGAAGAGTCATGGGAGTTACCAAAGGGGCATATGGTTGGAGTTTCATCTCATGGGATGAAACCCCCAAAGGAATTATCAAGGAGGAGATGAAGAGTCATGGGAGTTACCAAAGGGCATCAACCAAAAGAATTATCAATGAGGAGGTGAAGAGTCAAGGGAGTTAAAAAGGGCATCAACCAAAGGACACCACCCTTGGCTGAATTATATTGGACAAACAAAGAGGATTCTTTACTTCATCTCACTCTCAAGCTCTCACACAAGGACGACCCTCTCTCATTGACAAAAGACAAAGGACTTAGAATATTTTCTATCTCAAGCTTCTCTCTCTCTCTCTCTCAAACCTACACTCTTTGGTCGAACCTTCTTCTTGAGTTTTCATCTCAAGACCTATCAAGATCAATCTCGGCCAAGGATCAAGAAAGAAGGAAGAAGAGGCTAAGGAAGGAAAAGATTGGAGGAGCAAGAAGGAGTGAAAGAAATCGGAGGGGTCGCGAAATCGGTAAGTACTTGATAAGATTGCATAAGTAAGAAAATATTATCAAGGACATGGTTCGGCCATTGTATGGCCGAACCCTAATTTTTATTATGGCTAAAGATTTAATGCATGAACCATGTATGGAATGGTGAATGACCAAGGATCATGGTTTGGCCCTTGCATGGCCAAACCCTAAGTTTATGTATGAGAACCATCAAGGACAAAAAGGGGTTGATGAGGTTCGGCCATGATGTATGGCCGAACCCCATCAAAGGGTTATAATCTTGGATGCATGATTGTTAAATGGAAATGATGAACCATAGGGTTCGGCCATGTTGTATGGCCGAACCCCATGGAAGAATATCATTGGTTTAAATGGTTTTAAAGGTGGTTAAACCATGGAAAGGTATTAAGGATTTTTAAAGGGTTTAAATGGATGCATGTTGGTGAAGAACCTTAGACCATGGGTTCGGCCATGGAGTATGGCCGAACCCCATGAAGAATTATTGAATTATGTACATGTATTTAGATCATGGAAATAAAGGGGAAGGTGATTAATTTTTAAATGGTCTCAAATGTTATAATGATGAAGAACCTTAGATCATGGGTTCGGCCATGTTGTATGGCCGAACCCCATGGAGAGATATTGAGAACATAGATGTTTTGGACCATGAAGATGAACATCATGGGTTCGGCCATGGTGTATGGCCGAACCCCATGAACCATTGTAATGGGTTATTATGTATTCTGTCATGAGCTGATGAATCATTTATGGATCTATGTTTATTGATCAATTATGGACTTAAGTATGGGTAAGTAAAGTGATTACCTGAGGAAGGAAATGATGGCCAAATGGGTGAAATTAAAGGACCATGGGTTCGGCCATGGTGTATGGCCGAACCCCATGGATTATGTTTTTGGATCTAGGTTTGTATAAGAGACCTAAGTGTATTATAGAACCATGGAAAATGTTTAGTTGTGGGTCTATGTTTTGTTCCTAAGCATGAGGTGATTGAAATAATGGCAAAGAGGTAAATATGAGGCAAATGAAAGGACCATGGGTTCAGCCATGGTGTAGGGCCGAACCCCATGGAGAAAGTTTTGTGGATTTAGGTTTTCATAAATGGTTAAACTTATGTGGGATTGGTTAATAAATAAAAAGAAGAACCCAAATTCAAGTGAGTGAGGTTCGGCCATGTTGTATGGCAGAACCCAGCTAAGGCATGTTTATGGACTTCAACATGGCTGGAAATCAAAGGGATCATTGGCTTGACTTATTTATATGTAATAAGGTAACGGGATCTCACAAGCGGTGTACGATCGGCTTGACGCGATCAGTGAGCGGTTTTCGGACGAGAACACAAGGACACATAAGTTGGTCATTGGTAGGATTCTACCTCATTGAAAACCATGGATATGTATATATATGATGATTTTGATTCATGTTTGATAAGTTATTTTGGTATCAAATAATATATTTCAATGATGGGATTTTTATGATATGATTTGTATAATTGCATAGCATGTGGGCATTTGCATCTCATACATGGCATGGGAGGGATGGAAGGTAGCCAGAGACCCACGCTCCATCGGGGCGTCCGTAAGACAACTGTGGGGATACCTTGATGAGGAGTTTTCCATCGAGAGGATACTATGTTTTGTGAGGATACCTTCATGAGGAGCTTTCCATCAAGAGGATGTTTTGTGATTGTGATATGGGTGATGGGTGGGACTCATGGCATAAGACACCCATGGCATGGCATTGCATCGGCATGATTATGATCTCTATTATCATGTACTGTTTCTGGTTTTTATCTGTATGATTGGATCTCTATTATCATACACTGTTTTGGATACGATGTTTTACAGATACGACATGATGTATTATATCTAGATTTTTATACTAACCCATGTGTTTGACCCTAATTGGAATACCTACTGGGCGCGTTGTCTAACGCCCTACTTCTACCTTAGTTGATGACACAGGGAATGGACGAAACGAGGAACATGATCGGAGCCAAGCTTAGGAGCATGGATGTTTTAGTTTCATTTTGTTTAAGTTACTCATGGACAATGTATTTTGAGTAGCTAGCATTCGAGACTGTAATAACATAGATTATTTGCTATGGTTTGAAATGTTAATTTTGGATATTTTAACTTAAGATAATTATTATTAAGTGATGGACTTCCTTGCAATCTAAAATGGAATAGGATAGTTATTCTATTATATTTCCGCATCTACGAATTATTCCGCATGTTTAATTTTAGTACGTGTGAACCGTTTTAGTGGACTTGGTCCACGCACAAGTATGGTTGGCCAGTTAAGGGTCGGGCTTTGGAAGCTCGGACTTAGCTCGCGTCGTGGCGTCCTGCTCTCTCACACTCTATATTTAAAAAAAAATGAAAATAGACTCTGATTTTCGGCGAGTGAAAAAGGGCGAAGCGTTACTGGAAAACATCAAGATTTCCCTAAATTGAGAAATGATACTTGATACTTATGGAGATTTTTCCCGAGGACAGGAAAACATCAGGATTTCCCCAAATTGAGAAATGATACTTGATACCTAGGAGAATTTCCCCAGAGACAAGAAACACAAGATGTTTATTTGGCAATTTCCCCAAACAAGAGACATTATGTGATACATAAGAAACTCCCCAAAACAAGAAATACAAGATGATGATTGGGGAAATTCCCCAAAACAAAGATTAGTTTGATTAGAACTGTTGTTGTCATTGATATGCTTCTGTTGTTATGATACAGATATGTCGAGCAGCATAGAGTATACAGAGTTGTGGAACAGAGGAACCCCTAGCTGTCCTATAGATCTGGCTTCTTCTTTCAACAACTCCATCAGGCAAAACCGCGCTGTGGGAGTTAACGTAGACGTCCAGGTAAGATCACCCGAGGATGTCGAAGTGATTCCAGCCCCTTTTCCAGAAGAGAATATGGGAGATATCTCAATGATAGGAGAATCCGTAGGGGAGATCTCGCCCGGGTATATGTGCGAATTGTGCAACCAGGAGGGGCACAATTGTACTTTCTGCCCCTACCCCTTTGAGGTTATTTGCCCTGTTTGTGAACTTCACGGGCATGGGAAGGAGAGGACTAACTGTCCTTACATTGGGGGACCGAGAATTATACCCTGTGTGACTTGTGGAGTGTTGGGGCACACGACGACGACATGCCCTGAAAACTTCTTCGATTTAGGTGATGATGCAGGGTCTTCTACAGAAGGTTAGGCTAAGAGATGAAAAGAAAATGTCGGGGAAAAGGGAGATTTTGTAAGGGTTGTTGGTACGTCTTGTTCTTTGAAGGGTTCTTTCTAACCCTACCAACCCTTGTATTGTGATGGAAGTTTGAATGAATTTTAATAAAGTATGCAACCTTAAGAGTTTATGAGGACTTTGGCATTGAGATGTATGTGACGAGGTCACTTGATTATATTGAGACGTGGTATGGGTGCGTCCCTCACGTGATTTTGATGATTGAGACCGTGGGAGCCTCGATATGAACTTACAGAGACTTGGTCCCGTAGGGTTGCCGTTGAAGAGTGGGTCCCTCACATGCTACGCTCTGGAGGGCGCTCTCACGGCTATTTTGCACACTTGATATGCGTTGATGCGCAAAGCTAGATACTATTTTACCCCATGGGGGTGGTGCTAGCTTTGTTAGACTCAGTTCGACCGCCTTAGAGCTTGACTGAATCTCCCTTGGGGTGAAGGGATGCAGGGCTACGTAGACTTGATCACGTTGGACGTTGGTCTTCCGCTTAGTAAGTCATGGGCCCTAAGTCTTGCTAGGGGTTGGGGTATATTTATGATTTGATATTGTTGCCACAGTCACGTAGTGATTCATTCGAGTGTTATTCGTACGGATAGAATATCTAATGGTAGATGATGTGCCCTGGATTAATTATGCCCAAAGATGGATTATGCCCATGGAAGGATTATATTCATGGATGGTTATTAACCATGGATAGATGATACTCACTGATAGAGTGATACCAGGGATGGATGTGTATAACCGTCGATGATGGTTCCCATGGTGGTTTGGATTGATGCCGGGTATCGATACCTTGGTAGACATGTTGGTAGTGTGATGGACCTGTTGGTCCCATAGATGACATATTCTTCTAATGATTGGGACATGTTTCGATCTACATCCCACGTTATAAGAAAAAGGTGTTAGTCGTATTACGACTTATATCACAAGAAAGTTAGTGTTGAGAGATAATTGGTATCGTAGAAGTTTTAAACAAAAGGTGTTAGTCACATAGTGACTTATGTGCAAATGGAAATATGCTCAATTTTGGAGATGTACTTAATGGAAAAGATAAGAGTCTAGTGAAACTCGAATGGGAATCTATGGGCGACTGCCAAGTTAGACTGATCAGCTGACTCTGCAATTAGCCGATGGAGTTCCAAGAGAGTGCAGGTAGAAACCTGGATAAAATGGAATCAACGAAAGCCTTGAGCATAGGCTCGCATTGGTAGGCTACCTCACTAACAAAATTTTAATGAGGAAGCCACTTGGAAACTCAAATCGGAAATGAGAACAGCTCACCCTGAGCTATTTATGTAATCTGTTTGAAACCCTACTTCGCTCGATTTTCAGGACGAAAATTTTAAAAAGAGGGTTGTATTATAACACCCCGGATTTTCATTTATATATGGAAATTGTCCATTTAATTTGTAAATTAATGGAGATGGACCTTAGATGAGTAAGGAGTTGGGTCAATTGGTCAATTAAGACCCAACGGATTATGAATAAGGTTCAATTGAAATAAATGGGTAAGATTTATTTAATTGGGTCAGGGTTGTCAATTGGGTCAAAAGTCCAATTGGGACCCAATGGATCATATATGAGCTAGTTAGAAGTAAATGGGTAAGATTTGATAATTGGGTCTAATAACCAATTAAGATACAAGACATGAGATCCACCTCATCAAGTGAGGTGGCATGTAAATGAAATGGCTAAGTAGGACCCTAAATACTATATTGTTCATAGTCGGCTAAGCCATGGTTGGCTTGGTCAACCATGGGTGAGTTCAATAGAGTTGAGTTAATGAATGGGCTCAAGTGGGATAAATAATACTTGAGTTGGAAAGTGAATTCACATGAGTTGAGAATTTATTAAATTGAGTTCATTTAAGTTGAGTTGAATTAAAATGAGTGGAGTGGGAAGATGGAGGGTTTCCATCTCAAAGGAGGAAACCCAAAAGGCACAATCAAGGTGTACATGTTGGAGGTGGGAGTTTCATCTCATTTGGATGAAACTCCAAAAGGGTCGTTAATGGGGAGGTGAATGGTTTTGTTGTTGTTACACAAGGTAACCAAGGCTACACATTGGAAGATGGAGTTGTGTTCCATCTCAAGTGGTGTCTTGGCCAAGCCAAGGGACACTTGGGAAGACACCATCATTATGAGGAGATGAAGGGTTTTTGGTTGTTACATAAGGTATACCTTTGCATACACGTTGGAACATGGAGGGTTTCCATCTCATGATGGAAACCCAAGGGGCATAAGATTGGGAGTTTCATCTCATGGGATGAAACCCCCAAAGTAAGTATCAATGGGGAGGTGAAGAGTCATAGGAGTTACAAAAGGGGTATCAACCAAAGGATACCACCCTTGGCTGAACTACACTGGGCAGCAAAGAGAATTCTTTGCTTTATCTCACTCTCTCCCTCTCCCACTCAAGGCCGACCCCTCTCAAGACAAAGGACTTAGAATATTTTCTATCCCAAGCTCCTATCTCTCTCTCTCAAATACACTCTTTGGCTGAACCCTCTCCTTGGGTTTTCATCTCAAGACCTCTCAAGCTCACTCTCGGCCAAGGATCAAGGAGGAAGAAGAGGCTAAGGAGGGAGAAGATTGGTGAGCAGCAAGAAAGAGTGAAAGAAACCGGAGGAGTGGCGGAATTGGTAAGTACATGATAAGACTTTATAAGCATGGAAAAGATGGTAGAGGAACATGATTTGGCCATTACATGGCCAAACCCTAAGCTATATGTATACGAACCATCAAGGACAACAAAAAAGGGGTGGATGAGGTTCGGCCATGATGTATGGCCGAACCCCATCAAAAGAATATGATCATGATGTATGGCCGAACCCCAGTGTAAGGTTATTAATGATTTTAAAAGGTTTAAGGTTATTAATGATTTTAAAAGGTTTACATGGAGGTATATTGTTGATGTTTAAAGGGTTCTAAAGATGAGAATGATGGATGGATGTTGGTAAATATTAATGGTGGTAAATGGGTCTAAATGATGTAAAAGGGTGGAGAACCATGGACCATGGGTTCTGCCATGTTGTATGGCTGAACCCCATGGAGAAATATTGAATTGGTTACATGTATTTAGATCATGGAAGTAAGGAGGAATGTTATTGATTTTTTAATGGTCTCAAACTGTTATAGTGATGAAGAACCTTGGACCATGGGTTCGGCCATGTTGTATGGTCGAACCCTATGAAGAGATATTGATGGACTTAGGTATTCTTGGACCATGAAGATGATAGTAATCTTAATTGATTTTAAATATGGTTAATGATGATCCAAAAGGATGAACCTAAATGTATGGTTAAACCCCCATGCAGGGACTTTGATTTATGGACTTAAATATTTCAATTGATTTAATGGAGAACATGGAAATGAGACATCATGGGTTCGGCCATGGTGTATGGCTGAACCCCATGGACCATTTTTAATGGGCCATTTGGAGATTTAAGCATGATTAGAAATCATTAATGGTTCTATGTTTGTGGATCAGTTATGGACTTAGGCATGTTTAAATGAATGAAATGTTTAGCCATGGATAGAATAATGGCAAAGATGTAAATAGGTGAAAATGATGGACCATGGGTTCGGCCATGGTGTATGGCCGAACCCCATGAGGAGTGTTTTGTGGACTTAGGTTGTTATTAATGTTAAATGATTAATTTATAAGTGATTAGATTAATGAATCAAGATGATATGATCTTGGACTTAATTTAAGGATCAAAGGACTCAAAGGAGGGACTAAAACCAAGTGGGTGAGGTTCAGCCATGTTGTATGGCCGAACCCCACCAAGACATATTTATGGACTTAAGTACAGTTGGAGGATAAATGGAATGGCATTTTGATTTATTGATATGTTATAAGGTAATGGGACCTCACAAGTGGTGTACGATCGTGAGCGGTTTCAGGACTAAAACGCAAGGACACTTTAGTGGTCATTGGTAGGATTCCTACCTCATTGATACCATGGGATATGTATGATGGTTTTAATTCATATTTTGATGAGTTATTTTGTATAAGTGATATGTTTTCAAGTATGGAATTTTAAATGCTATGATTTGTATTATTACATAGAATGTTGGCATTTGCATCTCATGCATGGGATGGGAGGGATACTATGGAGTTGTGATACCTTGATGAGGGGTTTCCATCAAGAGGAAGACCTTGGTGTGCATTATCCACCAAGAGGTAACCGGAGTCCACCCTCCGTCGCGGACGTCCGTAAGGCATTCGTGAGCTTGATGAGGAGTTTCCATCAAGAGGTAACAGGAGACCACACTCCGTCGGGGCGTCCGTAAAGGAACTGTGGGGATACCTTGATGATGAGTCTTCCATGAAGAGGTAATCAGAGACTACACTCCGTCGGGGAATCCGTAAGGCAACTATGGGAATACTTTAATGATGAGTTTCCATCAAGAGGATGTTTGGATTGTGTTATGGCTGATGGGTGGGACTCATGGCATATGGCACCCATGGCATGGCATTGCATCAACATGATTATGATATTTATTATCATGCATTGTTTTTGGTTTTATCTGTATGATTGGATCTCTATTATCATACACTGTTTTGAATACGATGTTTTACAGATACGACATGATGTATTATATCTGGATTTTTACATTAACCCATGTGTTTAACCCTACTTAGAATACCTACTGGGCGCGTTATCTAACGCCCTACTTCTGCCCTAGTTGATGACACAGGGAATGGACTGAACGAGGACGTGATCGGAGCCAAGCATAGGAGCTTGGATGTTTTAGTTTCGTTTTATTTAGGTTATTCATGGACAATGTAATAACTTAGATTACTGTTATGGTTTGAATGTTAACTTTGGATATGTTAACTTAAGATAATTATTGTTAAGTGATGGACTACTTTGCTATCTAAATGAAATAGAATTATTATTCTATTATATTTCCACATCTATGTTTATTCCGCATTTTAACTTGAGTACGTGTGAACTGTTTTAGTGGACTTGGTCCACTCACACGTATGGTTGGCCAGTTAAGGGTCGGGTTTTGGAAGCTCGAACTTAGCTCGCGTCGTGGCGTCCCATTCTCTCTCACTCTTCTATTTAAAAAAATATACTCTCATTTTTTACGAGTGAAAAAGGGTGGGGCGTTACATGGCCAAACCCCATGGAGGGATGTTGATGGACTTAGATCCATTTGGACCATGAAAATGATGGAAGACATGTTGATGGACTTTGGGTTGTAAAATGATGAGCTA
This sequence comes from Chimonanthus salicifolius, assembly GCA_013350335.1. Taxonomy (NCBI): domain Eukaryota; kingdom Viridiplantae; phylum Streptophyta; class Magnoliopsida; order Laurales; family Calycanthaceae; genus Chimonanthus; species Chimonanthus salicifolius. The sequence goes on from CM023533.1 coordinate 48,723,788, forward strand.
AGTGTATGATTAAACCCCCTATGGAGAGACTTTATTTATGGACCTAAGATTGTAAATGATTTAAAGGCGAAGATGGAAATGAGACATCATGGGTTCGGCCATGTGACATGGCCGAACCCCATGGACCATTTTAATGGGTCATTTAGAGATCTATGCATGTTTAAATAAATGAATGATTAAGCTAGGAAATGGAGGGATTTAATCATGGGTCTATGTTGATGGATCATTTGTGGATCCATGCATGAAATGTTTAGTTATGGATCTATGTTTTGGACCTAAGCATGGGTAAATAAATTAGGTGATGGAAATAATGGCTAAGATGTAAATGGGGTGAAAATGAAGGACCATGGGTTCGGCCATGGTGTATGGCCGAACCCCATAGAGAATGTTTTGTGGACTTAGGGTTTTATTAATTTTAAATGATTAACTTATGTGTGATTGGTTAAATCAAAGAGGGATCCAAAAACCAAGTGAGTGAGGTTCGGCCATGGCCGAGCCCCACTAAGGCATGTTTATGGACTTAAACATGGTTGGAAATCAAATGGAACATGGGTTTGATTTATTGATATGTAATAAGGTAACGAGATCTCACAAGAGATGTACGATCAGCTTGACGCGATCGGTGAGCGGTTTCGGACAAAAATTCAAGGACACATTAGTTGGTCATTGGTAGGATTCCTACCTTATTGAAAACCATGGATTATGTATATGTGAATGTTTTACATGAATTATTTTGGTATCAAATGATATGTCTTAATGATGGAATTTTAATGCTATGATTTGTATTATTACATAGCATGTGTTCACTTTGCATCTCATGCATGGACATGGGAGGGATGAAATGTAACCTGGAGACCCACGCTCCGTCGGGGCGTCCGTAAGACATTCGTGAGGGTACCTTTATGTGCATTATCCATCAAGAGGGATATATGATTGATTTGTAACTTGAGATCCACGCTCCGTCGGGGCGTCCGTAAGGCATTCGTGGGGATACCTTGATGAGGAGTTTCCATCAAGAGGATGTATGTGATTGTGATATGGCTGATGGGTGGGACTCATGGCATATGACACTCATGGCATGGTATCGACTTGCATGTTTTTGATATTATGTTATCTATGTGATTTTTGTACTAACGCATGTGTTGACCCTACTTGGAGTACCTGCTGGGCGCAGTTGTCTAACGCCCTACTTCTACCTTAGTTGATGACATAGGAAGAGGGCGGAACAAAGGACGTGATCAGAGCCAAGCTTAGGAACTTGGATGATTTAGTTTCATTTTATTTAAGTTACTCATGGACAATGTAATTTGAGTAGCTAGTATTTGGGACTGTAATAACGTAGATTATTTGCTATGGTTTGGAATGTTAATTTCGGATATTTTAACTTAAGATAATTATTATTAAGTGATGGACTTCCTTGCAATCTAAAATGGAATAGGATAGTTATTCTATTATATTTCCGCATCTACGAATTATTCTGCATGTTTAACTTTAGTACGTGTGAACCGTTTTAGTGGACTTGGTCCACGCACAAGTATGGTTGGCCAGTTAAGGGTCGGGCTTTGGAAGCTCGGACTTAGCTCGCGTCGTGACGTTCCCGCTCTCTCTCACTCTTTATTTAAAAAAAAATAGACTTTGATTTTCGGCGAGTGAAAAAGGGCAGGGCGTTACAAATCCAGTCAATGGCATAGAAGTGTACTGGCGTTGGAGGGCCAAAGAGGTAAGAAGAAATGAGGTAACGTTTCTTAACTAAAAAAGAAGGGATGAAAGGGGGCATACAGAGTTTTTTTTTTTTTTCCTTTTGAAAACATACTACACATGGGGGGTATTTAAAGGTTCAATTGCATGCATGTAATAAAGGAAGAGCCTACATGTTGGCCACAACTCCTGCTGGTAGTTTCAAAGTGTCATAGTTAAAGATAATATAATTAAATGATTTTATAATATTTTCATTTCTAAAAATCTTATATTTATTTATTAGATATAAAAATGGTTTAATTAAATTAATCTAAAATGTCAAGTCTTAAAAATGATAAACACTGTTGAAATCTGGAGAAAAATACACTTTCGAAATCGTTCGATCTAAGTGAAAATGATACGTAGGTAGAGTTGTTAAAAATACAGTATTTGTTTAAGTATTTTTAAATCTTATTTTGTAAATCCATTAAACAAACTAACTGGTTAGAACACAGATTACATACTGGTTATTTTTCTGAAATTTTATGACTTTCTATAATTACTTAAAATAATTATTTTCATAAATAGGGACCTCCCACGGTCACATTTTTAAGTATTTCTGAAAATCAAAAGCATAGACTAAATGGTCTTATGAATTTATCATTTAAAATCACTTCCAATGCATAGCTTTGACAACCCAATTATTTCAAACAACATATTTTAATAATAATTAATAATTAAATCACCTAAATAATAATATTTATGGTAAATTACCATTTTTCCCTTCCAACTTAAATGAGTTGGATCTGTGAGTTATCGAACTCTAATTGGGCCGATCCTGGATTTCTAAAAAGCCTAATCCGTAATCTTCATGATTAACGGATCAAAACACAAATAATTAATATAAATAACACAATTAGCTTTAATCTTGGGTCAGGTTATTACAGAGATGATCTTGTGCACATACATAGAGTTGTCGCATTCCATGTTCTCAAATTTGTGAATCTCATGTGGAATGAACTTCGCTCCATGATTAGTTTTATGAATGGTATTGATGATCTAATTGAGATCAGAAGTTCAAAACAGTAATCCATTCATATTGTAACGCCCCGCCCTTTTTCACTCGCTTTTTTCCAGTAAACTCAGAGTCTATTTTTTTTTATAACAGAGTAGAGTGATAGAGAGCAGGACGTCACGACGCGAGCTAAGTCCGAACTCCTAAAGTCCGACCCTTAACTGGTCAACCCTATGTGTGCATGGACTTAGTCCAAGAAAACAGTTCACACATAGCCATATAAACATGCGGAATAATAATCATAACATGCGGAAACATAATAGAACACAGTTCTATTCCATTCAGATAGCAAAGTACGTTAAGTCATTAAGCATCATTATCATAACGCAATTATCCAATAAAACATCCAACCATAGCAGTTTCATCTAAGTTATTACAATCCGAATTCTAGATACTCAAAATACAAGCCCATGAGTATCTTAGACAAAATATAAATTAAAAGCATCCAAGCTCCTATGCCTGGCCCATTTCGCATTCATCGTTCTCCTTCTTTCCTGTATCATCCACTAGGGTAGAAGTAGGGCGTTAGTACAACGCGCCCAGTAGGTATTCCAATTAGGGTTAACACATGGGTTAGTACCAAAAATCCAGATATAATATATATATCAAATCCAGTTATAATAAATCATACCATACTTATAAAGCATCATATCCAAAACAATGTTTGATGATAGAGATCCAATCATACCGAAAAAAACTAGAAATATTGCATGATAATAAAGATCATAATCATGCCGATTCAATGCCATGCCATGCTATCATATGCAATGAGTCCCACCCATCACAAAACATATGGTATACTCTTGATGGAATTCTCTTCATCAAGGTATCTTCCTGGTGGAATGCTCATTACCAAGGTTTTCTCTCTTGATGGAATTCTCCTCATCAAGTATTCCCCACAGTTGCCTTACGAACATTCCGACGGAGTGTGGGCTCCGGTTACTTAGTATCCTCTTGATGGAATTCTCATCATCAAGGTATCCCCTGATGGAATGCTCATCACCAGGGTCTTCATACATAACATCCTCTTGATGGGATTCTCATCATCAAGGTATTCATACATAGTATCTTCTTGATGGGATTCTCATCATCAAGGTATCCCCACGAGTGTTTTACGGACGCTCCCGACGGAGTGTGGGTCCCCGAGTACCTGTCATCCCTCCCATGCCATGCATGAGATGCAAATACCACATGCTATGCAATTATACAAAATCATAGCATTTAAAAGCTCACATTTAAAAACACATGCTATTTTATCAAATAAACATAGCATATAAAATCACCATTTGAAACATATTCTTTGCAATATAAATTCATTAAATCAAGATAAAAATAATGTACATAAACCCATGGTTTCAAAGAGGTGGAATCTTACCAAAGACTACTACGTGTCCTTGCGTCTTTCGTCCAGTAACAGCTCACGATCGTAGACACCTTGTGAGGTCCCGTTACCTTATAATATAACAATCAATCAAAACCAAGTCCCACTTGATTCACAATATTTTAAGTCCATAAACCAATCCCCATAGTTTATCATTTTCAACCGATATTACTAAATTGCCATTGGTCTAATATTTAATTAATGAATGAATTAATTTAACCCAACATACGTAACCCTATGTTCATCAAACAATTCCCATTACCATGGTTCATGGGATTCGGCCATACACCATGGCCGAACCCATGATCTTTCATTGTAGCCTCTATTTACAATATTGCCATTCATGGCTAACCTTTCATTTTAGCAAGTATTTACAACCTTGCCATTGGTCTAATCATACTCAAACATTCCTCTTGTTTAGGTTAGAAACATAGATTTATAAACATCTAAATTCATAAAATCCATTTAACTTGATTCATGGGGTTCGGCCACACACCATTGCCGAACCCTATGATATCTTAATTCCATTTAGAAGATCATAATCTTAGGTCCAACATCCTAAGCAAAGTCCATAATCCAATTGGTCTACCATTCATATAAAATATTACATCCATACATGACGCATAATTCTATAATTTTGATCCTCCAATCTTCCATAAGAATAACCAATGACCTTCCTTTATTTAAATCCATTAGACATATTAATATCCTTTTAAAAATCAAAACCCACATGATTCCTTAGTTGGTTTATCATCTTAGGTCCATAATTGACCCATAAAAATCCTTAACCACTTAAGTCCATAAAGAATCTCATGGGGTTCGGCCATACACCATGGCCGAACCTATGATTCTCCACTTTGGCCTTTAATTACACTTTTGCCATTACCTTCATCAATAATCCATAACACATATTTGTATCCTTCACTTTATTTAAAATACACAAAACATAACCCACAAATTTGATTCATGGGGTTCGGCCATACACATGGCCGAACCCATGATGTCCTTGTTTCCAATTTATAATCCATCCTTCCATTATTAAAAAGTTCCCATAAATAAAAGCTTTCTAAATTTAGCACCCAACTTCCATAATTAGAACCTTCCTATTTTAAACTCCCCCTTCTATATATAGAAGGTTTCCAAACTTATCTCCACCTTCTATTTTTAGAAGGTTTCCATATTTGGAACAGACATCCTTCCATACTTAAATCAAAATATGATATCATGAATAACCATTCACCTTCCATTAAATTTATTTTATTCATCTCCCATAGTTTTCTTCCATGGTTTTCCAACCATAAAAATATAATCAATAACCTTTCATTTAAACTCCTTTAAAACGTATTTAATTTCCCATGGTCTCCATTTAAAATTTAAAACATAAATAACCCTTCCCATCCATTAAAATTAATACCATGATCATCTATTAATTCTCTTCCATGGGGTTCAGCCATACACCATGGCCGAACCCTATGGTTCTTTTCTTAAACAAAACAAGATTAACAAATACTAACCGGTTCCGCGATTCCTTGGGTTTTCCTTCGCTTGTTCTTGCGCTTCTAATTTTCTTCCTCTTTGCACACTAATTCTCCGAGAGAATGCCTTCCACGTTGGTGTTGTGTATTGCTACCTACACAACAAGAAAACCAAGACCTGCCATCCGGATCTGGAACATCCCTTGCTGTTTGCAGCTAGCACACACGCTGGTTTCTCTTTGTTCTAATCTCTCTAAAACAGAGATTATGTTGTATGTAAAACAGCCCCTCCTTGTTGTTTACACAAACACCTTGCTGCCCAAGTTGCAGCCAGAAAACTCTGGACTGAATATGTCCTCAGATCAGCCCCTCCTTGCTAAATTTCCATGCTGAACAACTCCACTAATAGACGTATATATGTACTGTCCAACACACATAGACATCCCTCTTTCTGATTCAGCCAATCTCCTCTCTGAAGCAACCAACGATACCCCTTTGTGTTCGCAGCACCCGATCTGTCTGGTTTTCCAATCACCAACATGCTACCCCTTTCTCTGTTGCTGACCTGTTGTGGCACAATAGATGTTGCCACTGTAATTCAGCCCCTTGTGTATTTGCTGCTACAAATGTATGCACCTGGTTTCACCGCTGAAACAGTTCTATCTCTAGAACAAGCACAACCCTGGCAGCACCTCTGTGATGCTTCTCTGTTCTGGACAGAGAAGACAGAAAAGTTGATTGGGCGTGACATCTCCAAGCAGATAGAGCCATATAAATATATTCTCCAGTCGGTGCTCATATTTTCTAATATAGAAAAATACCTCTTTGAATCCGAATTCTATGATAGCTATTGTCTAACGTGAATAGGAGTCCTGATATATCAATTTCCTTGTTTTGCTTTATTGCTATTGAGCATTCCTTTCTTCTTTGGAAAGTCCCTATTTAGTATATGCTAATGCGCCCCTTCTTTCTTAGCAATTGCCTTAGTGCAATTTTTATCTAGGAAAGGGACCCTTTTTAGAAGACTCCAACCCATGCGCATATTCATAATCCATTTAAATTTAGCCCCATTTAATTTTATTAAAACCCTTTCCATAATCCGTTGGGTCATAATTGGGCAAAGACCCAATATTTTACCCATCTAAGATCCATATCCAATAATTTTAAAATTAAAAGGATAATTTTCATATAAAATAATAAATTGAAAATTCGGGGTATTACACATATTCCATTCAATTCAAAGTATAGGACTTCTAAATGGAGTATTCAGAAATGAATGGTAAAGCATTGAAAAGCATGGGAGTTGAAATTGTGAATGAAAAACACTTGTATGGTTGTGAGTAGATAATCTCATTCTTGCATCATTTCATGATCTTTTATAGTCACATGCTTTGAGAAATGATGATGCATTGTATTGTTCATACAAGATGTTTATGTGGCATGATTGTTTTATATTGGTATGATCATATTTATCATATGCCATGTGTTTTAAAATTAAGAGGGAGATTTCAAAAGAAAAGTATTTTCAAAGAAAAATATGTTCTGTCACTGACGACACATCGCCATCGACCATAGATCGCGGCGAGCCATCGCCAACGACGAGGCATCGCTATCTTGGAACATGTTTTAAGTTATAAACCCCTCTTTTGAAAATTTGTTTGATTCCATGCTCATGATTTGTATATTCTCTGTGGAATGAATGTTTGTTCTGTGTGCCTCAGGTTTCTCATTCCTATTTTTGTAATTGGTATTTGTTTCGTGAGGAATGTTTTCAGTTGATAAGCACCACGTTTTGCTAAAACCTGAAAATTCTTGTGGATGCCTTCATACACAAGGCCAGTGAGCTTTGAAATGGTAAATTGAACAAATACGCATGATTATTGGACTGGTCTAGATCAAAATTTTAGTTCGGCTCATAAAGGTAAATTGATCCAGAGTCCAAGGATTTGTACAAGTGTTAGTGAATTGGTTTAAAAATTTCAATGGCACAAACTGGTGTGTGAATGTTTTGTCATTTATTGGCATGAGATATTCGTTCATAGGACCTTATATGGTGGTATCTTGATAAGAAATGAATATGTGCATTATATGGAATCATTATATGACTATTTTTGCCATATCTTACATTCAAATGTTGAAATGTAAATCTTGATGTCTTATGGACTTGCATTGTAACGCTTCGCCCTTTTTCACTCACTTCTTCCGAAAATCAGAGTCTAAGTTTTTTTTTTATAAACGAAGAGTGATAGAGAGTGGGAAGTCATGACGCGAAGTAAGTCCGAACTCCTAAAGTCCGACCCTTAACAGGCCAACCCTATATGTGCATGGACTTAGTCCAAGAAAACGGTTCACACATAGCAATATAAACATGCGGAATAATAACCATAATATGCGGAAACATAATAGAACACAATTCTATTCCATTCAGATAGCAAAGTACGTCAAGTCATTAATCATCATTATCATAACGCAATTATCCAATAAAACATCCAACCTTAGCAGTTTCATCTAAGTTATTACAATCCGAATTCTAGATACTCAAAATACAAGCCCATGAGTATCTTAGACAAAATATAAATTAAAAGCATCCAAGTTCCTATGCCTGGCCCGTTTCACGTTCATCGTTCTCTTTCTTTCCTGTATCATCCACTAGGGTAGAAGTAGGGCGTTAGTACAACGCGCCCAGTAGGTATTCCAATTAGGGTTAACACATGGGTTAGTACCAAAAACCAGATATAATATATATATCAAATCCAGTTATAATAAATCATACCATACTTATAAAGCATCATATCCAAAACAGTGCATGATGATAGAGATCCAATCATGCCGATAAAAACTAGAAATATTGCATGATAATAAAGATCATAATCATGCCGATTCAATGCCATGCCATGCTATCATATGCAATGAGTCCCACCCATCACATGTACGTACAAGTAACCACCACATAGGTCTTTCGGACGCCCCGACGGAGTGTGCACCCTCCGGTTACATTTCATACATAGCATCCTCTTGATGGAAATCACATCAAGGTACCCCACATAGGTTCTTCGGACGCCCCGACGGAGTGTGGACCCTCCGGTTACCTTTCATTCCTCCCTTGCCATGCATGAGATGCAAATGCCAACATGCTATGTAGAAATACAAATCATAGCATTTAAAACTCACATTTAAACCACATGCTATTTTATCATATAAACATAGCATTTAAAATCACAATTTGAAACATATCCTTTGCAACATATATTCATAAAAAATAAGATAAAACAATGCACATAAACCCATGGTTTCAAAGAGGTGGAATCTTACCAAAGACCGCTAACGTGTCCTTGCGTCTTTCGTCCGGTAACCACTCACGATCATAGACACCTTGTGAGGTCCCGTTACCTTATAATATAACAATCAATCAAAACCAAGTGCCACTTGATTTACAATATTTTAAGACCATAAACCAATCCCCATGGTTTATCATTTTCAACCGATATTACCCAATTGCCATTGGTCTAATCTTTAATTAACAATTCATTCATTTAACCCAACATACGTAACCCTATGTTCATCAAACAATCCCCATGGGGTTTGGCCACACACCATGGCCAAACCCATGGTCCCTTATTTTCACTTAATTACCAAAATGCCATTATACATATCCATAACCATTTACCTTCCTTATTTCATATATTCACAAGATTGCCAACCATGGCTAATCTTCCATTTTAGCAAGTATTTACAACCTTGCCATTGGTCTAATCATACCCAAAACATTCCTCTTGTTTAGGTTAGAAATATAGAGTCATAAATATCTAAGTTCACCAAATAATTCCTATGGGGTTCGGCCATACACCATGGCCGAACCCATGGTCTAGCACTTTCACTCTTATTTACCACTTTGCCATTGCCTCCAACAACTTAGGCTTAGGTTCCAACACATAGGTCCATTTATTTATTTTAAACATTCATAACACTCCCAATAACCCTTTAAAATAATTCATAACCGATTCCATCAACTTATGTTTGAGTTTCAAAACATAGTTCCATTAATTCTACATAATTACCATATTGCCATCCAAGGCTATAATTCCATTATTCTCACCCTTCATCCCTTGGTTTGGTGAACCATTCATTAAAATTATGTAAAGACCCAAACATGGCCCATTAACAAGTTCATGGGGTTCGGCCATACATCATGGCCGAACCCTTGATGTTTCTTTTCCAACTTTTCTTTTCAATGGTTCACCAACTTAGGTCCATAAACCATAACCTTTACTTGCATCCTCCCTTTAAAATACACATAAACATAAACCCATAAAATTGGTTCATGGGGTTCGGCCAAGCACCATGGCCGAACCCTATGATGTCTAAGTTTCCAATTTCCATCAATAATCCATGATTAGAAAGTTTTCTAATTTAATCTCCACCTTCCAAAAACAATCCATTCCTTCCATTTTTGGATCCTTTCTAAATTAATATCCAATTGCATAATTAGAAAGTCCTTAAATAGAAACTTTCTAAATTAAATATCCAACTCCGTAATTAGAAAGTTTCCAAACGTAGGATCCAACCTTCCATTAAATCAATTAAAATCCAACAACCATAATAAAACAACTCCATGGGGTTCGGCCATACACCATGGCCGAACCCTATGGTTCACAATCCTCCTTCTACAAATTATTAAACATTGATCTTACATTTAATCCATTAAAATCCAATAAGACCCATTCAATTTATTCATGATTCTTATCCATTTAATCCTTTCAAAAATCATATAACATTAACATCAACTCTTACTTAAAATTAACCAATGACCTTCCATGGGGTTCGGCCATACACCATGGCCGAACCCTATGGTTCATCCATGATCATCTCCATGTAAACCTTTTAAGATATAAATAATCCTCCATGGAGTTCAACCTCCAAAAACCCACAAATCCAACCATGTAATTTTATTAACAACTCCCATATTTTTTTCATCATTAAAACATACAAGATCATCTCCCAATTCTCTTCCATGGGGTTCGGCCATACACCATGGCCAAACCCTATGGTTCCTTATCTTAAACAAAAATATGAAATCACATACCGATTTCGCGACTCCTTCGGCTTGTTCTTGTTCTTTCAATTTTCTTCTTCTTTGCACACTGATTCTCAGAGAAAATGCCTTCCATGCTGGTGTTGTGTATTACTATCTACACACAAAAAAAATCCAAGACCTGTTCGTCAGATCTGGAACAGCCCTTGCTGTTTGCAGCCGGCACATACGCTGGTTTCTCTTTGTTCTAATCTCTGTAAGACAGAGATTATGCTGTATGTAAAACAACCCCTCCTTGCTGTTTACACGTTTCAAACAACTCCTCCAATCTGTTGCAGTCTTCCCTCTATTCTCTTCTCAAAACCACCCTTGCTGCCACGAACACCTTGCTGCCCACGTTCGCTTCTCTGCTGTTCTCAGATCTGACCGAGAAGACCCCTTTCTCTGCCTTGTGTATTTGTTGTACCTCCCAAATACACAACGCTGGTCTGCAAGCTTCTATCTCCTCTTCCTTTGAATCTCTCAGATCTGTTCCTTCAAGGTCCGTTGGCTGAAACTCAAAGAAAATCACACCTTTGTTGGAAGAACCTCTTCCACGTATTACCGCTCTCCTTTCTGTCTGGCTGAGATTTCCACCAGGCTACTTGTATTGTTTCTCTGATTTCCCTTTATTCTTTCACGCCCTTTTCTACCGTGTAATATCCACATTATACCCCAATTTATATAGAGATAAAGGGTGCCAAAAAAATTCAGAAAGCCCGACCTTCCTACTGACTTGTTTGTATGAGAATAGGAAACCCATCAGCCCATGCCCATCATGCATGAGATCTTGTTTTCCAAAAAAAGAAAACAAGACATACTTATTTATGTATCAACGTCGAGCCTGTTTAATACTAGAAACTACTATGCAAATCTAATCTAATTAAATCTCATACATACATATATAAATCTCCTTAAAATATATAGAATCTGCCTAGTATTTTCCATCTCTGTACGACATTGTCCCGTAGCAGCAACCTTTTTCATCTTGCTAGCTTTTACCCTACACAGTCGGTCCCGTGTCCTGCTAGAATAGGACGTTCTATTCTTTGTGTCTTTTATAGTTTCCAATTTAGAAGGTGCCTTGATCCCTTCAAATTAGTAATTGCTAATGCCGTGTACACCTTTCTTATTTTGGAGAGTCCTCTATTTTTAGAACAAGCCAATGCGCCCCTTGTTGCCTTTTCTTACTTAGAAGTTGCCGACCTTCCAAATTGGTAATTGTCTAAATGTAGCTCTCATCAAGGGAAAGACCCCTTTTTTAAAATGATCCTAGATATTCACATCTCTTTATGTGACCAAGCCATCTATATTTATCCATAAACATCTTATTATTTAGCAATCCATTATTTAAGATATTCTAGCACATGTGCATATCCTGGATATATTCTAACACCTCATGCGCATAATCATGGATTCGCATACCCCATAATCGGCTAAAACATAATGCATTGCTAATTTATTTAAACCCCAATTAACTTTAAATTGAAATCATTTCCACAACCGTTGGGTCTTAATTGGGCAAAGACCCAACACTTTACCCATGTAAGATTCATATTTAATAATTCACAAATTAAATGTGTAATTTTCGTAAATATTTAATAACTTGAAAATCCAAGGTGTTACAATACAACCCTCTTTTTAAAATTTTCATCTCGAAAATCGAGTGAAGTAGGGTTTCAAATATTTACACAAACAGCTCAGGATGAGCTGTCCTCATTTCCGACTCGAGTTCCCATATGGTTTCCTCAATGCCGTGTCGATCCTATACCACCTTGAAATCTAGCATACATGCTCTCAACATATCCTCCAATGTCTGTATTGTCCTCTCAGATTACCCATCAGTTTGTGGATGGAATGCTGTACTAGTTAGTAAGTCTCTTCCCAAGGCCAACTGCATGCTCTACCATACACTGCCAGTGAATCAACCATCTCTGTCGGACACAATAGTCCGAGGTATACCATGCAATCTGATGATATCCCTGATATACCTGCCGGCCCAAAGTCTCAGATGAATTTGTCATCCTAATAGGAATAAAATGTGCAGACTTGGTCAGTCGGTTTACCACGACCCATATCGTATGTTGCCCTTTGAAGACCTTGACAACCCTTAGGTACATATATCCTTCCTTGGAATACAAGACCCTGTCCCGGTTGTAATTCCCATTCCGGTATGACTTCACCAGTAAACATCTTGGCCCATATCTCTTCCACTTCCAGGTCTACCCGATGTTCCTGTTCAATCTTGTCAAGTACCACTCAATTATATCACAATCACTCATATCAACCTATGAGTTTCATCCTTGTAAAATTTACTCTTTCTCATGTTATCTCTTTTTCTCATGAACCAATTTGCAATTCTTATGTAAATCAATATACTCTGTTTCACTTTACCTGCTACAAAAAAAAAATATTTTCCACACGTACTTGCTCAATACGTTCATTCGTCCACTCTCTGTGTGAGGTAGCCTGCCAATAGGAGCCTATGCTCAAAGTTTTTCCTCATTCCATTTTAACTAGGTTTCTAGCTGCACTCTCCTGGAACTCCATTAGCTAACTACAGAGTCAGGTGATCAGGTCTCACTCAGCAATCGCCCATAGCTTCCCATTCGAGTTTCACTAGACCCTTAATTTTTCCCTTAAGTACATCTCCAAATATAAGCATATCTTCATTTGTACATAAGTCACTATGTGACTAACATTTTCTGTTCAAAACTTCTATGATACCGAGTATCTCTCTACACTAACTTTCCTGTGATACAAGTCGTAATACGACTAACACCTTTTCCTTATAACATGGAACGTAAATCGAAACATGTCCCAATCATTAGATCTATATGTCATCTATGAGACCAACAGGTCCATCATACTTCTGACATGTCTACGATGATACCGACACCCAACATTAATCCAAACCACCACGGAAATCACCATCCGCAGTTATACACATCCATCCCTGGTACCACTCTATCAATGAGTATCATCTATCCATGATTAATAATCATCCATGAATATAACCCCCTTCTAGGTATAATCCATCCTTGGCATAATTAATCCAGGGCACATAATCTACCCTGAGATATTCTATCCTGTAAGAACAACACTCGAATGAGTCACTACCCGACTGTGGCAACCCTATCAACTCACAAAAATATACCCCGACCCCTAGCAAGACTTATGTCCCATGACTTACTAAACGGAAGACCCATGTCCAACGTGATCATGTCTACCCCGCCCTGCATCCCTTCACCCCAAGGGTGATTCAGTCAAGCTCTAAGGCGGTAGGTCCGCGTCTAACGAAACTAGCACCACCCCCACGAGGTAAAATAGTACCTAGCTCTGTGCATCCACGCACGTCAAGTGTGCGAAATAACCATGAGAGCGTCCTCCAGCGCGAAGCCTGCGAGAGACCCACTCCTCAACGGTAACCCTACGGGACCAAGTCTCCGTATTTTAAATCGAGGTTCCCACAGTCTCATAGCTACTCTAAGCCATACTCACAAAATCTATATACTTATCTCATCAATATCCTGTGAGGGACGTACCCATACCACATCTCAATAAAAACAAATGACCCCGTCACATACATCCCAGTGCCAAAATTCTCATAAACTCTTAAATTTCCATACTTTGTTGAAATTTATTCAAACTTTCATCACAATACAAGGTTGGTAGGGTTAAAATAAGCCCTTCAAAACATACCCACAACCCTTACAAAATCTTTCCCTTTTTCCCCGACCTTTCTTACCCTTTCTTAGCCTAATCTTCCATAAAAGACCCTGCATCATCACCAAAATCGAAGAAGTTGTTAGGGCATGTCGTTGACGTGTGCCCCTACACTCCAAAAGTCTGACAGGGTACTATTCCTAGTATCCCAATGTATGGATAGCTAGTCCTCTCCTTTCCGTACCCGTGAAGTCCACAAATAGGGCAGATATCCTCAATAGGATGGGGGCAATAAATACCGTTGTGCCCCTCCTGATTGCATAATTCGCATATATAATCTGTCAACTCATCCGAAGTCGGAGTAGCCGGAGTATACTCGGGTGAGCCTATCTCCCCTACAGATTCCTCTAAATTTGGGACATCTTTTGCGTCCTCTTCGGGTACAAAGGCTCGATCAACCCCAACATTGTAATCGGGCGATTCTACTTCCATGTCCTGACTGTTTTCAACTTCATTGATGAAGTTTGGCACACTGGAATTGTCGGACGAAGAAACCAGATCTATCGGACAACTAGGTGTCCTCTGTCCCACAACTCTATATACTCTGTGTTGCCTAACATATCTGTATCACATCAACCGAAGTATGTCAATGCCAATATCAGTTCTAATCAAACTAAATCTTTGTTTGGGGAATTTCTCTATGTATCACATAATGTCTCTTGTTTGGGGAATTTGCCAAATAATCATCTTGTGTTTCTTGTCCTTGGGGAAAAATTTCCAAATAAGCACTCTTTGATTTTTCTTTACTTTCGGGGAATATATCCTATTTTGCTATGTTGGATAATTCTGATTATTTTGACTGTACCTCCTTTGCTATCATCCGTCTGAGTCTAACGAAGTAAATTAATGTACAGAGGCTGGATTAATTTACTCCGAAAGATTCAGTGTTTCGGGTTAGCTTTGATACCAACTGCAACGCCCCGCCCTTTTTCACTCTCTTCTTTCGAAAATCAGAGTCTATTTTTTTTATAAACGAAAAGTGATAGAGAACGGGACGTCACGACGCGATCTAAGTCCGAACTTCTAAAGTCTGACCCTTAACTGGCCAACCCTATGTGTGCATGGACTTAGTCCAAGAAAACGGTTCACACATAGCAATATAAACATGCGAATAATAATCATAACATGCGGAAACATAATAGAACACAGTTCTATTCCATTCCGATAGCAAAGTACGTTAAGTCCTTAATCATCATTATCATAACGCAATTATCCAATAAAACATCCAACCATAGTAGTTTCATCTAAGTTATTACAATCCAAATTCTAGATACTCAAAATACAAGCCCATGAGTATCTTAAACAAAATATAAATTAAAAGCATCCAAGCTCCTATTCCTGGCCCGTTTCGTGTTCATCGTTCTCCTTGTTTCCTGTATCATCCACTAGGGTAGAAGTAGGGCGTTAGTACAACTGCGCCCAGTAGGTATTCCAATTAGGGTTAACACATGGGTTAGTACAAAAAATCCAGATATAATATATATATCAAATCCAATTATAATAAATCATACTATACTTATAAAGCATCGTATTCAAAACAGTGTATGATGATAGAGATCCAATCATACCGATAAATACCAGAAATATTGCATGATAATAAAGATCATAATCATGTCGATTCAATGCCATGCCATGTAACACCCCGCCCTTTTTCACCCGTTTTCCGAAAATCAGAGTCTACTTTTTTTTAAATAGAAGAGTGAGAGAGGGTGCGGACGCCACGACGCGAGTTAAGTCCGGGCTTCTAAAGCCCGACCCTTAACTGGCCAACCCCACGCGTGTGCAGGAACTAAGTCCCCGAGAATGGTTCACGCGTAGGAAGTAAGCTCGCGGATTATAATCATTGCGGAACATGATAATAGAGTCTATCCTACCGGTTTTTAGATAGAAGGGAAGATATAACATTGAATTACCAAAATGCCCCTATGTTCATATTTATATTACAAAATGTAATCGTCCATAAGTAACGTCCAAACCATCGCAAGAAATTTAAATTTATACAACCCGACAAGCTAAGTTACTTTAAAATTACATCTCCAAAATGTAAACGTAAAATAAACTAAGACTGCGCTTTCCAAGCTCCTAAGCTTGGCCTCCGGTATGTCCACCGCTTCCTGCCTCTCCTGCGTCATCAGCTAGGGTAGAAGTAGGGCGTTACTCAACGCGCCCAGTAGGACTACGAGTAGGGGCTAGCACATGGATTAGTGATAACACACATACCGATAAAATAACATATAACAAAATAAGCATGTAATGAATGCTATGCCATAGGTGCTTATGTCATGTGTCCCACCCATCATCCGTATGATCATACAATGTATTATCCCCATGTCTGCTTCTCGATCACCCCGACGAAGCATGGACTCCGGTTGTAGCATAAGAGCTATCCCCATGTCTGATTCTCGGTCGCCCCGACGGAGCATGGACTCCGGTTATGACCCCTCAGCTATCCCCATGTTTGCTTCTCGGTCGCCCCGACGGAGCATGGACTCCGGTTTGTTTATTTTTTCTGCCCATGCCATGCATGAGATGTACGTGCATTATGCTATGTAGTATATAAATAAACCATAATTTTGATATCCCATACATAGCCATATAATGCATACTATTAAAATATAATCCATATAATTCATAACTTAAAACTCATCATAAGATAAATCATAATCATAAATCCATCATAAGCCAAATCAAAATAATTTAAAACACCATCACATATCCATCGCTTACAAAGAGGTAGGAATCCTACCGAATACCGTGTCGCGTTCCGTTACCCTTCCCATTCGATAATCCGGTCGCCGATCGCGTACCGTTTGCGACGTCCGATACCTTATTACATTTACAGAATTAGTCCTTACGTTATCCATGATTAAGTTCATAATTGATCCATCTACTTAGACTCATTAATGGTCATTAATTATGTTACAAATTTATCGAAAATCAGCCCTTTAACTTAGCCTCATTTTTCGTGGTTTAAAACACATACATAAACCCGATTTTTGGCCAATTTAGATATTTCCAATTTGCGGCCTAAAATGCAGCAACTAATCGCTTCACTTAACCATTCACAAAATATCCGATTTTTATGTCTAATCCCTATAGGTTTCGGCCATGTACCATGGCCGAACCCATGGTTCTTCAATGTGGCCACTTATTACGGTTTTGCCACTCTTCTTCCATGGTAAATCATCCATTCATTTATGTGCATTCTAAGTCCAAGATTCATTCATACTTAGGTCCATTCAATCATGACCTAGCATCATAAAATCAGCCACTTAATATTTAATTTTGAAAAACATTTACTCCCACACCTAATTCCACATTTTGGCCTAAGGTGTGGCCCACATATCATGGCCTCCAAATGGGTCATGGGTTCGGCCATACACCATGGCCGAACCCATGGTGCCTACTTTCCATTCCCTTGGGTCCATTTTACTCCCTTTAATTCAATCTCAAATGAATTTAATTTATCCATTCAAGTCCCCATTTTCATTCCATTTAAAACCTCACATATCATTTTTTATAAATCCATTAAAATCTAGCGTTCTTCTACATCATTTTCCATTTATTAAAAATCCACTAATCACTACCCTAAGGTTCACCATTTTCAAAGACTAGGTTTTGTCCCAAAATAATCCAATTTTAAAATCACCAATCTTCATTCTTTTTGGCCCTTTAAAACAAACTCCTAGGCATTGATACATGCATTAACCTTAGCCTAAAATTGATCAAAATTTGGGTCATGGGTTCGGCCATACACCATGGCCGAACCCATGATGTTTCTTTCCCCATTTTTCTTGGTTTCATTTACCCATTTAAACATACCTCTAATGAAAATTAAATCATCCATTTAAATCACCAACATCACATATCATACTTGAAACATCCATACAATCTATCCATTTTTCTTAACCAATTTCTATACTTTCCCATCATAAAAAAAATTATTAAATACCACCAATCATTTCCTCATTACCTCCATAATTCAAACTTATTTACTCCACCACTTCCAACTTTTAGCACCCATCTGAAAATCACATACCATACTCAAAGTTTTCAAATTTTAGAAAACATCAACCATTGAGCATCTAAGGGTCCTAATCCTCATAGATCACTAAATCATCACCAGTTAAATCACTTGAAAACTAAATATCATAAATCCTTCTCCACCATTTTAAACCTTCAAACCTTAGTTAAATTACCCATCATTCACCATGGGGTTCGGCCATGCTACATGGCCGAACCCTATGGTCATCCATTCATTTAATCTCTCTCTCTCTAAGTTTATCCATTTCTTAATCTTCCATTGATGGATCTTAGATCCAAGGCCCATGATGTTTTTGGCCATTATCTAATAAATGGATTCCCATTTTAACCATAAACAAAAATCTAAACTCTTGTTTAGAAATACTTACGGATCCGACGGCTCCTCCGGTCTTTGTCGCTCCCGTCAACTTCCTCGGCCTCCCTTCTCCCTCTTCTTGATCTTTGATCGGCTAGATGTGCTTGATCAATGGTGGGACATGCTTGGATCGGCTAAGGTAAATAAGGTTAGGTTAAGAGAGAAAGAGAGTATGGAGATGAGGGAGAGATCTTCAAGGTCTTGGTGGCCCAAAGCTAACCTTCTCTTCTCTTTTCTTCTCCTTTCCTTCTAAGCTTTTCTTCTAAGTTTTTTTTTTCTCCTCTCTTGCAAGGTGAGTGTCGTTTTTTTTTTTTCTTGGTGTATGAGGAATGCTAGAGTGAAATGGGTTGGTTTGAAATGGGATGGAGGTGGTTGGAGTAGCCTTCACTCAAACATTAATTTCTTCACCAACCAAGCATGGGCTAGCTTGACTTTGGTGGTGGTGGTTGAGTCCAATCCACCATTTAAGCCCATGGTTTTATTTTGTGTTTCTTAAGAGTGGTTTGTGTTTGTTGGAGTGGTTTTGACCATTTGACCAATTTAGATTAGGTTAATTAACTTAGATCAATTTGATTTTTAGGTTAAGTTAATTAAGCCCCATATTTCATTTAATTCCATTAAATTCCTTCTATAAGATCCACCCATGGTTGACCCAGTCAACCATGGTGGTCGGCCCCACTATCCTTGGGTCCACACGCCACCTCCATGGGTGAGGTGGAGGTGGGCCCCATTTGGTCATACCATTTAATCTTGATACATCTTAACTTAGATAATTTTATAATTATCCAATCCATTTAATTTATTTTAATTGGACTACCATTGGGTCCATGACCCAATTATATTCTTGTCTTACCCATTTATCTTAGGGCTTACCTACCTTGGCCCATTAGGTCCCATATGGTTCTTTGACCCAAATTGACCATCTTTGACCCGATTACTTACCATTGACCAATTACATGTATTAATTCTAATTCATGGTTTATTGGGTAAACATTGGGCCCATGGCCCAATTAAATTCCCTCCTTACCTTAGGCTTACCTCAATTGGGTCCATTGGGTTCCAAATGAGTATTGGGCCCAATTTGACCATCCTTGACCCGATTAGTCCTCATTGACCCATTAGATGGATTTCATCCAATCCATGGCCCAATTGGGCCATTCTTGGACCCTTGTCCCAAAGTTGATCCATTTGGCATTTTCATCACATCAAATTCCAATTTAAAATAATTAAATATCCAATATATATTGATTCGAAAATTCGGGCTATTACATGCCATGCTATCATATGCAATGAGTCCCACCCATCACATGTACATACAAGTACCCACCACATAGGTCTTTCGGACGCCCCGACGGAGTGCGGACCCTCCGGTTACATTTCATACATAGTATCATCTTGATGGAAATTACATCAAGGTACCCATATAGGTTCTTCGGACGTGTAACACCTCGGATTTTTAGATTATTTAAATATATGAAAATTTCCCTTTTAAATTTGTGAATTATTAAATAAATGTGCATGGCCGAATTTTAGATTTTAAATCTATGTTTATGCGCATGGAAGATATAGATGAAATATTTTTAGGAATAAGATAGATTATATGGCCGTGTATGACAATGCATATCTAGGATATGCATATGTACTAAATGAGAGAGGAGCGCATAGCACTTTCTATTAAGGATTAATTGGAGGGTTCATAAAGGAAAGAGGGAGAGGGGCGCATGGCACCTTCTATTTAGATCAAGAGGAGGTTTTAAAAGAGGCAACAAGGGGTCGGCAATTGCTAATTAAAAGACAAGGGGCTCACGGCAATACCCATACATTGATAAGCCGAATTTCCTTTTCCTCTCTCTCTTAAGTTTCATTCACGACATTCACATCAAGAGAAAAAAGAGGGCAGCCAGCAAGAGGGAAAAATCAAGAAGAAGTAAAAGGATTAGAAGAGCAAAGAACAACCGGGGAAAAACCGAACGAGTCGCGTAAACGGTTAGTAGTTTGATTTTATATTTTTGTTTAAAAGAAAAGAACCCCATGGAAGAAGATTGGCATATAATCATGATAATTTTAAATGAGATATGGTTAAGGATATGGGTCGGCCATTGCATGGCCGAACCATGATTTGATTATGGCTAAGATATAAGATCAAAAGAATGGAAGAAAAAGGGGTGAGGTTCAGCCATGGTGTATGGCCGAACCCCACCAAATATGTTCATGAATTTTTATGGGAGTTTGTTGATAATGTAATATGATGTTTGGAGGAGTGAGGTTCGGCCATGGTGTATGGCCGAACCCCACCAAATAAATTTATGAATTTGGGGTTTTCTTAGGCATTGAATTATATGGACCTAAGGTTAATTATTTAAATGAATGTTTTGATGGAGAACCAAGGACCTTAGGGTTCGGCCATGGTGTATGGCCGGACCCCATAAAGAAATTGGGGATAAGGTTAATGCAATTAGTTATGGAATTAATGGAAGAAAATTATGGAGATATGTTCAAGGAAAGAAATTAAAGAACCATACGGTTCGGCCATGGTGTATGGCCGAACCCTATGGAGGTGAATTGGTTTGGATGATGGATTACTTCTATGAGTGAGGTTCGGCCATGGTGTATGGCCGAACCCCACTAGGGTTTATTTTATGGAGGAAGTTACTAAATTAGAAAGTATCTAATTATGGACCATGGAGATTAAATTAGGACCTTCTAATTATGGATCTTGATTAAAATGGAAGGTAGAGATTAAATTAGAAAGTTTCTAATTAAGGAAAGAATCTTGAATCTTGGATTCAAGAATAGAATTGCTATAAATGAAAAGTTACACATCATAGGGTTCGGCCATGGTGTTTGGCCGAACCCCATGAATCAAGTCTATGGTCCAATTATGAATTTATAATTGAAAATAAATCAAGAGGAGAATGGAACCATGATATCATGGGTTCGCCATGGTGTATGGCTGAACCCCATGAACCAAGTTTATGAGCTAATATGGGTTGGAAAAACATGAAAGAGGTTTGGTTAATTTTAAGGAGTGGCAAAGTTGTAAATAAAGGCTAAATTGGAGGATCATGGGTTCGGCCATGATGTATGGCCGAACCCCATGAAGTCTTGTATGGACTTAAGTTGTTAAGAAATTTTTATGGATCATGTGAAGGGTGAATGATTTTAAAAGAAGACTGTGGGTTATGTAAGCCATGAGTCGCAAAGTTGTAAATACTTGCTAAAAATGGAAGGTTAGCCTTGTATGGCAAGTTGGTAATTATATGAGAATTAATAGACCTATGTTTTGGAACCTAAAACTTAGGTGATGAGAGTAATGGCAATTACGTAAATAGGTGAATTAATGGACCTAGGGTTACGTATGTTGGATTAAAATGAAAAGAATATTAATTAAGGGTAGACCAATGGCATTTTGGTAATATTGACTGAACATGACGAACCCTATGGGAACTGGTTTATGGACTTAAATATTGCAAATCAAGTGGGACTTGGTTTTGATTGGTTATTATATTATAAGGTAATGGGATCTCGCAAACGGTGCGCGATCAGTGATTGATTCTTTGATGGAAACGCAAGGACTCATGAGCGGTCTTTGGTAGGATTCTACCTCTTTGAAACTATAGGTTTATGTACATATGTTTATTTTATGTTTGATGAAATTATGTTTCAAAGGATATGCTTTGTATTGAATTTCAAATGCTATGTTTATTTGTATAAATAACATGTGTTGATTATGTTTCAAAAGATGATTTTAAATGTAATGTTTATGTTATAAAATAGCATGTGTTTCATTGGCATCTCATGCATGGCATGGGGTGGAGGATTTGTAACCGGAGGGATCACACTCCGTCGGGGCGTCCGAAAAACCTATGTGTGATACCTTGATGTGCTTTTCCATCAGGAAGAAACCGGAGGGTCCACACTCCGCCGAGGCATCCGGAAGACCTATGTGGTGGGTACTTTTATGTACATGTGATGGGTGGGACTCATTGCATTTGTCATCATTGCATGGCATGGTTTTACATAGTTTTGGATATGATGTTATAATATATGTTTTGTACTAACCATGTGTTAGCCATAACTGGAATACCTACTAGGCGCGTTGTTCTAACACCCTACTTCTACCCTAGTTGATGATACAGGAAATCAGGGGAACGATGAACGCAAGAAGGGCCAAGCATAGGAGCTTGGATGATCTAGTTTATTATTTTTAATAAAAGTTAGTCATGGACTTGTATTTGAGTAGCTAGATTTCGGAATGTAATAACTTAGATGGATGGATGTTAATTTTGATAATTATGGTATTTGAATAATGATTAAGGACTTGACGTACTTTGCTATCTGAATGGAATAGAACTTGGTTCTATTATGATTCCGCAATTTTGATGTTAATTATTCCACATGTTTATATTGCTATGTGTGAACCATTTTCGTGGACTTAGTCCATGCACACATAGGGTTGGCCAATTAAGGGTCGGACTTTGGAAGTTCGGACTTATCTTGCGTCGTGACGTCCTGCGCTCTATCACTCTTCATTTATAAAAAAAAAAGTAGACTCTGAATTTACGGGTAGAAGCGAGTGAAAAAGGGCGGGGCGTTACAGTTGGTATCAGAGCGAACCCGAAACATTGAATCTTTTAGAGTAAATTAATCCGGTCTCGTGAATTAATTTACTTCGTTAGACTCAGACGGATGATAGCAAAAGAAGTACAGTCAAAATAATCGGATTATCAAATATAGCAACATAGGATGTATTTCCCCAGAAACAAAACAAAATCAAGAGTGCTTATTCGGAAATTTTCCCCAAAGTTAGGAAATACAAATTTTATGGTTGAAACTAAGTCTTGATATGTTTCAATGGCTTAGGGAAAAATGGCTCCAAGGGGAAGGCCAAGAAGAAATACCCGACAAAACCCAAATGGGTGTGATGAGGAGGAACGACAATCTCATCATGAGGAGGAACAACATTCTCATCATAAAGAGGAAGAACAACAATCCCACCAAGAGGAGGAGCAACAAAGCAACGTGAAATACCAGTGGTACCTCCTGAATTGCAGAATCTGGCTCAAGCGGTGGTTACTTCGGTGCTTCAATAGCACTTGAATGATAATGGAACCACCAAGGAAAAACAATGACAGGAGCATGGTCAGGGACTTCCAACAACAACGCCTTCCCTACTTTAAGGGGAGAGAAGGGACTGTCGGAGCGAAAAACTGGTTGAAGAAGAATTAACAGATTTTGACTCTATTGAATATCACGAGTCATGCTCATAAGATTTCACTGGCCACATCACAGCTGATTGATGATGCTGGTAAATGGTGGGAGGTGATAGAGAAACAGCGAGCACTTATTCGAGAAGGAGAGAGGACTGCCATGACTTGGGAACAGTTCTCAGCTACCTTCCTGGAACATTATTTTCCTAAGGAGGAGAAGGAGCCCCAGACCCAGGCTTTTCTATCTTTGGTACAGGGTACCATGACGGTGACAGAGTACCACTAGGAATTTCTCAGTTTATCTGTTTATGCATTCTATATGTTGGATACAGAGTATCGGAGGGCATGCAAGTTTGAGCGGGGCCTTCGGCCTAGCATAAGGGCCAACTTAACTATATTCAAGGCAGCTACATTGGCAGAAGTAGTAAGTAGGGCCACTATAGCAGAGTAGAAGATGGCTGAGTTGACGTGTTTTGACAATCGCCGAGCTCAGAGTGGGAGGGTACATTTCAACCCAACAAAAGGTTCCGACCGAACTCTAGCAGACCCTCACCATCTACTGGGTCAACAGAGGGCTTTCGTCCTAATCATCCCTCCCCATCTGCATTAGTCACTCAGGCTCCTAGAGGTGGGAGCAACTGCTTTCATTGTGATCAGCTTGGCCATTTCAAGAAGGAATGTCCACAACTCAACAAACCCTCATATTCTAGAGGTTCATCTCGTCCACCAGTTAGGCCAGCTAATTCACGTGGAGGCAGGACAGTTAACCAGGCAGGACAGCCGCCTACAGGATCTGGACGGGTATTCACATTAGCACCTCCAGCAGCAGAGGATCACTCTGTGATTCAAGGTATGACAGTAGTCAGTAGTTCCTACACCTTTGCTTTATTTGACTCTGGAGCATCCCACTCTTTCATATCTGCTGCATTGATCTGTTACTGGTACATTGGTACAAAAACTATCCACATCACTCACCATTGTACCCCCCGTCGGAGACACATCATTGGGACTTATATGCACAGCAGTGAATATTGAACTTGCTGGACTCAGATTTGAGTTCAATTATTTGGTGCTAGATATGTCAGAATATGATAATATTTTCGGCATGGATTGGTTGGCTTGCTTTAAGGTCAACATTGATTGTTATCGTCGCAGGGTGACATTTTGGTCGCCCGAGGGAAAACAATATGTGGTGCATGCTAATAAACAAAGCAGACTGCATGAAGGGTTGAATCATCTGGTATTGAACATTATCAGAATCAACAAGGCACCAGTGGTTGAACTTCCGGAAATAGTAAGGGACCATGCGGACGTTTTTCCAAAGGAACTCCCTGGTTTGCCTCCCATGAGGGAGATCAATTTTAAAATCAAGTTGTACCCTGGCACTGCACCAGTGTCATTACCACATTACCGGATGGCACCAGCAGAGATATCCGAGTTAAAGAAGCAGATTGATGAACTGCTCAGACTGGGGTGCATTCGAAATAGTACATCGGCTTGGGGAGCTCCGGTTTTATTTGTAAAGAAGAAGGATGGTTCACTCCGTGTGTTTGTGGATTACCAAAAACTGAACTAGTGACGGTCAGAAACAAGTACCCTATACCCAGGATCGATGATTTATTTGATCAACTTAAAGGTTCCAGTCATTTTTCTAAGATTGGCCTGATGTCCGGATATCACCAAATCCGGGTTAGGGAGGAGGACATAGAAAAGACAGCCTTCAGAACGTGATATGGACTATATGATTTTGTAGTCATGCCGTTTAGACTCACCAATGCACCGGCTGTGTTCATGGATCTTATGAACAGGATTTTCCGTTCTTACTTGGACCAATTTGTCATTGTATTTATTGATGATATTTTGATTTACTCCAAAACTCAGGAAGAACATACTGAGCACCTGAGAGTAGTTTTGGACACTTTGAGGAAGAAAAACTATACGCTAAAGCCAGTAAATGTGAATTTTGGCTATCGGAGGTCAACTTTTTGGGGCATGTCTTATCAGAAGAAGGTATAGCCGTGGACCCAGCTAAGGTAGCGGCAGTAAGAGATTGGAAAGTGCCAAAGAATGTAACTGAAATCTGTAGCTTTTTGGGATTGGCTGGTTATTATAGGAAATTTATCATGGACTTCTCAAAAATTGCATCTCCACTTACTCGACTCATTCAGAAAGGAGTCAAATATGAATTGTCAGATTTGTGGAATCAGAGGTTTGAAGAGCTGAAAAAGAGACTTACCACTGCTCCTATCCTAATTTTGCCGGAAGGAGGCAAGTGTTATGAGGTACAATGCGATGCTTCAGGAGAGGGACTGGGGTGTACACTCAGTCAAAGTAATCGTGTTGTGGCATATGGATCAAGACAGTTGAAAATACATGAACGTCTCTATCCTACGCACGATCTGGAACTAGCCGCAGTGGTCTTCGCTCTCAAAAGTTGGAGACATTATCTTTATGGCGAGAAATTTGAAGTGCTTTCAGATCATAAGAGCTTGAAGTACTAGTTTGATCAGAAAGAGCTCAACTTGAGGCAGCGCAAATGGATGGAATATCTGGCGGATTATGAGTTCGCACTTCGTTATCACCCTGGCAAGGCAAACAAGGTAGCAGATGCCCTCAGCCGCTTATCACATGCATCAGTGGCATGTTTGATCAGGACAGAATGGGAGATGCTGAATACCATTCGAGAGTTTAAACTTTACCTCAATAACCATGGGACTATATACAATTTGATCATACGGTCCAACATGGTTACCAAGATTGAACAAGAACAGCGGACAGACCCGGAGGTGGAGGAGATTTTGGCCAAGATGTCTACTAGCGAAATCATACCGGAATGGGAATTACGACCCGGACAAGGTCTTCTATTCCGAGGAAGGATTTATGTACCTAAGAGCTGTAGAAAAGAGTTATTGGTTGAGGTACATTAGACCAAACTCTCTATCCATCCGGGCAGCACTAAGATGTATCACGACTTGAAGAGACATTACTGGTGGCACGGACTCAAAAGAGATGTGGCAGAATTTGTAGTACATTGCTTAACGTTTCAGCAGGTTAAGACGGAACATCAGAAGCCACCAGGGTTAATCAAACCCTTACCAGTGCCAGAATGGAAATGGGAGCACATTTCCATGGATTTTGTTACAGGGTTGCCAAGGTCATCAAAGGGCAATGATGCGATACGGGTCGTGGTAGTCCGACTGACCAAGTCAGTACATTTCATTCCTATTAAGATGACAGACTCATCTGAGACTTTGAGTCGGCGGTATATCAAGATATCATCAGATTGCATGGTATACCTCGGACTATTGTGTTTGACAGAGATGGTCGATTCGCAGACAGAGTATGGCAGAGCATGCAGTTGGCCATGGGAACAAATCTATGTGGTGGGTACTTTTATGTACATGTGATGGGTGGGACTCATTGCATTTGTCATCATTGCATGGCATGGTTTTACATGGTTTTGGATATTATGTTATAATATATGTTTTGTACTAACCATGTGTTAGCCGTAACTGGAATACCACTGGGCGCGTTGTTCTAACACCCTACATTAGGGCTGCAACTCGGGTCGGGTTTTGGCCCGACCCGCATGACCCGACCCGAGAAATCATGCGGGTTGGGTTACAATGGTCGGGCTGTAGGGTCGGGTCGGGTTGAGAAAAGAAAAACCCGACCGAAATTCGGGTCGGGTTGGGTTGAACCTTTGAAATTTCAACCCGACCCGACCCGACCCGAGAAAACCCGACCCGAGAAGACCCGACCCGACCCGACCCGCCATAACTTAATATAAAAGCTGCCTTAGTCCCAAACCCTAGCAGCAGAACGGGAGAGAGAGGAAAAGAAAGGGAAAAAAATGGGTGAGTTCAAGGAAAAGGGTAAAACGGCACTGAGAAAGATGAAAAGAAAGGGGAGAGAGGAAAGTTTGGCAGAGCTACTTAACGGGTAGGTGGAATTCAATTCTCTTCTTAACGGGTCTCGGCGTCGGTACCGCCCGCCATGGCTGCCGGTAATTTCTGATCTCTTGGAATCGCTTGCAATAGGAACTCAACGTTTGAGAGAGGTTCATGAGCGCATGGCGGACGAAGAGGAGAGAAAGGGCTTACCGATGGTGAAAAGTCACACTGCTTAGTTAGAGATCAGGTCTGGAGGGGCTCTTAGCGAACAGTAGGTGTGTTGCTGGGTTTTCTTTCCGGCGGACGAAGGAAATGGGCGAGAGGGAAATATGGCCTAGCGTATTGTTTCTATGTATGTACTCACTCATCTGTATAACGTTGTACACAATAATAAAATCATTTTTCTTTAATTTAAGAAAAGGGGTGCCTGGGCTTTTTCTGCAATAGAATACTAGATTCAAGTAAAGAGAGAAGAAAAATGGTGTTGATGGACATCGAGAAATGGGTCGAATCGCATGGGGTATGGAGGGGCCATGTCCTTATCGTAAGCCTGCTGTTAAGGGTGGTGGAGTGGTCAGTACTGCTCCCCTCTCTCTCTCTCTCTCTCTCTCTTACTTTGTAATTAGTAATTTAGTATTACTATTCTTTTTACTTTTTCTATCCTTTTTCACTTTGCTTGCTTCTTTGCTTGCTGGTTTGCTGTTGGTAGTCACTTCTTGCCGGCGATAAAAGGGGGTTTCCCTCATCCCAATGCATAAAATGGGGATGGGGGAACTGTTAACTACGCATGGAGAAGAGAGAAGAAGGTTTGTGAAGACCAAAATGCCCATCTCTCTTCTTTGAGTTTCAAGGCTCTTTTTCAGCCTCGGGACTCTTGATTTCTTATTCCATGCCCATTACTGTAGAGCTTTCCGGTCTGTGATGTTGAATGTTAGTATTTATTCAATTCAAATTTAATAATATTTATGGAATCAAAATTAAATTTGAATTTAAATTTTTGAGTTGAATTCAACTTAGTTAAATTCTAAAGTACAAAACAGTCCATCCCATCAATATTAAATTCAGGTCAAACTGAATTGAAAATAAGTATACCAAATTCTATCTGATTCAAGGTAAACAATTAAATATAAAATAATAATTTCTCCCCCTGTCACCTCAGTTTTTATGCAGTGATCATGTGGCCTGTCTAACAACTTAAAGCAAACCATTTTCCCTCTGATACCCTTCTTTCTCCCATTCCACTATTACCCAACTAGGGCTGTAACTCGGGTCGGGTTTCTCGGGTTAAGGGTCGGGTCGGGTTGGGTTAAGGGTATTACAATCTCGGGTCGGGTCGGGTTCACTATCTCGGGTTCTTTTTTCGGGTCGGGTCGGGTCGGGTTGAATATGGAGTGATTCGGGTTAGGGTTGGGTTTATTAAAACCCGGCCCGCCCGACCCGAGTTGCAGCCCTACCCTACATATACCCTAGTTGATGATACAGGAAATCAGGGGAACGATGAACGCAAAACGGGCCAGGCATAGGAGCTTGGATGATTTAGTTTATTATTTTTAATAAAAGTTACTCATGGACTTGTATTTGAGTAGCTAGATTTTGGAATGTAAGAACTTAGATGGATGGATGTTAATTTTGATAATTATGGTATTTGAATGATGGCTAAGGACTTGACGTGCTTTGCTATCTGAATGGAATAGAACTTGGTTCTATTATGATTCTGCAATTTTGATGTTAATTATTCCACATGTTTATATTGCTATGTGTGAACCATTTTCGTGGACTTAGTCCATGCACACATAGGGTTGGCCAGTTAAGGGTCGGACTTTGGAAGTTCAGACTTAACTCGCGTCGTGACGTCCCGCATTCTATCACTCTTCGTTTATAAAAAAAAATAGACTCTGAATTTATGGGAAGAAGTGAGTGAAAAAAGGCGGGGCGTTACAGGACGCCTCGACGTAGTGTGGACCCTCCGGTTACCTTTCATTCCTCCCATGCCATGCATGAGATGCAAATGCCAACATGCTATGTAGAAATACAAATCATAGCATTTAAAACTCACATTTAAACCACATGCTATTTAAACAAATAAACATAGCATTTAAAATTCATATAAAGCATATCCTTTGAAACACAAATTTCATCAAAAATAAGATAAAACAATGCACATAAACCCATGGTTTCAAAGAGGTGGAATCCTACCAAAGACTGCTAACGTGTCCTTGCGTCTTTCGTCCGGTAACCGCTGATGATCGTAGACACCTTGTGAGGTCCCGTTACCTTATAATATAACAATCAATCAAAACCAAGTGCCACTTGATTTACAATATTTTAAGTCCATAAACCAATCCCCATGGTTTATCATTTTCAACCAATATTACCCAATTGCCATTGGTCTAATCTTTAATTAACAATTCATTCATTTAACCCAACATACGTAACCCTATGTTCATCAAACAATACCCATGGGGTTTGGCCACACACCATGGCCAAACCCATGGTCCCTTATTTTTACTTAATTACCAAAATGCCATTATACATATCCATAGCCATTTACCTTCCTTATTTTCATATATTCACAAGATTGCGATCCATGGCTAATCTTCCATTTTAGCAAGTATTTACAACCTTGCCATTGGTCTAATCATACCCAAAACATACCTCTTGTTTAGGTTAGAAACATAGATTCATAAATATCTAAGTTCACCAAATAATTCCTATGGGGTTCGGCCATACACCATGGCCGAACCCATGATCTAGCACTTTCACTCTTATTTACCACTTTGCCATTGCCTCCAACAACTTAGGCTTAGGTTCCAACACATAGGTCCATTTATTTATTTTAAACATTCATAACACTCCCAATAACCCTTTAAAATAATTCATAACCGATTTCATCAACTTATGTTTGAGTTTCAAAACATAGTTCCATTAATTCTACATAATTACCATATTGCCATCCAAGGCTATAATTCCATTATTCTCACCCTTCATCCCTTGGTTTGGTGAACCTTTCATTAAAATTATGCAAAGACCCAAACATGGCCCATTAACAAGTTCATGGGGTTCGGCCATACACCATGGCCGAACCCTTGATGTTTCTTTTCCAACTTTTCTTTTCAATGGTTCACCAACTTAGGTCCATAAACCATAACCTTTGTAATACCCCGGATTTTCAAGTTATAAATATTTACGAAAAATACCCATTTAATTTATGAATTTTAGTTATGGATTTTAGATGGGTAAAATGTTGGGTCTTTGCCCAATTAAGACCCAACGGCTTTGGTAAATGGTTTCAAATAAATTAAATGGGGCTAGATTTAATTAGTAATGTAATAAGGGATTTGGATAAATTGACATGCGTATGGAGAGGATTAATATAGATTGCCTTGGCCGAATTTTAGATAATAAATCTAAGAGATGCGCATGGAAGAAATTGATGAAAGATTTTAGGAGTTGTATAGATTTATGTAGGATTTTCATATCCACATAGATATGATAAAATATCTTGAGAAAATTAAATAAGTATGCATGGCCGAAATTTAAAGATAGGCAATCCATGTGATGCGCATAGATCCTTTTAAAGGGGGTATTTCCCTTGATTAAGAATGACATTTAGGCAATGGCTAAATTAGAGGGAGAGGGGCGCATGGTACTATCAAGTATAGATTGGACCAAGTGGAAGGTAGATACAAGAGAGGCAACACATTGAGTGCACACGACAATGGACCAAATTTAAAGGGATCATGGCACGGCAATAGCATTGTCTAAGTTGGGATCAAAGAGAAGTCTAATAAAAGAAAGGAAGAGGGGCGCAAATCATTGTCTAAATATAGAACCAAGTGGGATTTCTATAAGACAAGGGTAGTGCACACGGCATTACATTCTCTCTATCTTTCAAGACTCAATCACGCCAAGAACAAAGAGAGGTAGCAGCAAACAAGGTGGTCACGGCTTGGGAAAGATCAAGAAGGAGAAGAAGATTAGAAGAGAAAGACCAAGCAAGGGATAACCGAAGGAGTCGCGGAACCGGTAAGTGATTCCAAATTTTGATTTAAGAACTATGGATATTTTTAATGGAAAAATGGATCATAGGGTCCGGCCAAGGTTAATGGCCGAACCCCATGGAAAGACATGGTTTAGATAATGGACTTTTATGGGTTGGAAACCATGGAAGTAATTGGAGAATTTTTGTAATGGATTTAAAACCATGGAAGGACATGGTTATTGTTATGGAAATTATTTGATTAAAAATGGAAGGATGATGATGACTTAGAAAGAAATTATTATGGATTATTCATATGAGTGAAGTTCGGCCATGGTGCATGGCCGAACCCCACTAGGAATTGATTTATGAAAGTTTGATAATTTTAATGGAGTGGTGTTAGTATTATCATTGAATTTTAATGGGAGAAAATAATGGAGGATCAAGGTTATATAATGGCCAAGGACCTTGAACCATAGGGTTCGGCCAAGGTTAATGGCCGAACCCCATGGAGTGGAATTGGTATTTTGATGAAGGTTAATTTGTTTCAAAATGGAAGTTGTTTATAAAGAAAGAACCATAGGGTTCGGCCATGTTGTATGGCCGAACCCCATGAAAAGAGATTGGTTAATTTTAATAAGAGGTTGATGTTATTGGTATGTACCTTGTGAAGGGATTAAATGATCAAGATCATGAACCATAGGGTTCAGCCATGGTGTATAGCCGAACCCCATGGGGTTGTTTTGGAATGGTAGATGAATTTTGGATGCTAAATTTGGAAAGTGTCTAAATATGGAAACATGGATGCTAAATTTGGAAAGTGTCTAAATATGGAAACATGGATGCTAAATTTGGAAAGTGTCTAAATATGGAAGCAAGGATGCTAAGTTTGGAAACCTTCTAAATATGGAGAATGGTTATTAAATTAGTAAGTTTCTAAGTTTAGAAGTTGGAGATTAAATTAGAATCTTTCTAATTAAGGAAAGTGGAGATTAAATTGCGAAGTTCTAACTGTAGAAGGAACATTGAATTATAATTCAAGTATGGAAGTTAATGAAATGGAAAGTTTACATCATAGGGTTCGGCCATGGTGTTTGGCCGAACCCCATGAATTAAATCTTTAGTTCAATAATGTTTCTATTATTATTAAATAAATTTAGGAGGAGGATGGAACCAAGATCTCATGTAATACCCCAGATTTTTAGTTTCTCAATATTTACGGAAATTACCATTGAACGGGTAAAGGGTTGGGTCAATTGCCCAATTAAGACACAACGGATTATGGATATGGTGGCAATTGGAATAATTGGGTAAGATGTACTCAATTGGGTCAAAGTTGTTAATTGGGTCAAAATTGTAATGCCCCGCCCTTTCCGTGAATTTCAGAGTCTAATTTATTTTTTTTAAATAATAATAAAACATCGGAAGAGAGCGGGCGGCGTCACGACGCGAGTTAAGTTCAGACTACCCAAGTCTGAACCTTAACTGGCCACCCATGTGTACATGGACTAGACCATGATAATGAACACACATGGAACTAACATCAACTTGCGGAATAGTATAAGTTAACTACGGAATAATATGAAAAGATAGCCAGTACCAGTCTCAACTAATAATACATAAATCAACCATGCATTGTCAATATCCTAAACAAACTATAGCAAGTAACTACTTTATTACATGTCCATAATAAAGTATCAAATAAACAACAATTATAAATTAGTCCAGTCCAACATTCAAGCGCTTAGGCTTGGCTCCCCTCCCGGTCATCGACCTTTGTTTTCCCTTTACTTGTACCTGCATTCTTCTCTGAGGATAGAATTAGGGCGTCAGATCAACACGCCCAGTAGGTTCCCGAATCAGGGCTACCACATGTTAGCATATAAAACATGCATATACATATCATAATACATGATCATCAAAACAGGTAAACAATGCTATGAAGTATGCACATGCAATGAGCATCCCCCATCATGTACATTCATAGCCATCACTTGACGTGCCTTGCCCCGACAAGGTAAATTACAACACACTTTCATCTCTTCATCATTTACTGATTCATATCATGTATGAGTCCTCCTGGCGGGACTCTCATCGCCTAAGGAGACTAATGTGACTATGATCATCATATTACTCCTCCTGGCGTGACTTGCACCACCGAGGCAGGATGTAACCCATAAATTGCAACACTGTAGAACCTCATTCATAATCCCATGTCTATGCATGAGATGCCAATGCCTGTATGCCATTTGTTAATGCATAATATATCATTTGAAACACATAAAATAAAACAAGAGTCTCATAAGAAAACTGGGGTAAAATTGTGGTTACAAGTAGGTAGGAAACCTACTTAAACTTGGCTTAAGTGTCCATTCCTTTTTGAGTTTCGCCTGGTCACGACTCGCTCGTCGTTCACGTTCCATTACCTTATCATGTAACAGTAAATCAATACTAGCATTTAAATGTCCCTTCTTTAATCCACCAAACTTACTCCATGGGGTTCGGCCAT
This sequence comes from Chimonanthus salicifolius, assembly GCA_013350335.1. Lineage (NCBI taxonomy): Eukaryota > Viridiplantae > Streptophyta > Magnoliopsida > Laurales > Calycanthaceae > Chimonanthus > Chimonanthus salicifolius. Next base: position 48,758,183 of record CM023533.1, read on the forward strand.
ACATTTGGCCGAACCCAATGGTTCCTTTATCCTTTACCACATGGTTCTCCATTAGGGTATTTTAAACCTTTTAAATCAACATAGAACATTTACCAACTACTACTCATAAGCTTAGGCTATTTAGCCCATTCATTATGAATTAGCATAAAGTCCATCAACATGCTTGGTTATTTACTGATATTATGTACATAGATACATACATGATTCTTGAATCAAAATCATACAACCCAAATCAGTAAGCATAACCCTATGTAAACCAAATAAAAACCATAAAATAACCCATGGGGTTCGGCCACTCACATGGCCGAACCTCATAGTTCTTTGAATCCAATTCTCCGAATGATCTTTCATCATTTATCATGCATCTTAGCCATAAAAAACAGCAACCATAATTCTATTTAAAATCCCACAGAAACCCCATGATATTGCATGGTTTCTAACTCTTTAAATTCATAACAATCATCAATCTCTTTCATGGGGTTCGGCCATTCAAGTTGGCCGAACCCTATGTCCATGAATTGATCCTTCAAACATGCATTAGGTGTTATTTAAATCATGCAATATCAGTATCATATTGTTGCCTTTATACCTCTTAGAACCCTTTAATTAAATCCATCCAAAATGGTCCATAAAAGTCCATGGTTTCCATGTTTCACAACATGCAAACCAACAATCTTTCACATGGGGTTCGGCCCTCCATGGTGGCCGAACCCAATGGTTATTTTCTTCTATTTTTAAACCTCCAATAATCATATAATAACCACCGTATTATCACCGAGTTTAACCCTTTAAAAATCATCTAAAAACCAACCCAATTTCATAGGGTTCGGCCATGCTCATTGGCCGAACACTATGACCTTTGGTTTTGAAATATTCAATCATTTATCTTAGGTCTGAATCAACCATCCAACTCCATGTTTTAACCTTCTTAAAACATGATTTTAAAACTAACACGAACATCTAATATCAGTCCCACTTTTATATGGTTTTAACTTCCAAAAACCATCAACATCAACCATTTGTTTCCATGGGGTTCGGCCATGCAAAGTGGCCGAACCCAATGGTCCAACTTATCAGTTTTAAGTCGCTGTTTTATACCCATAATACCTTCAGTCCCTATGTCATTCAGATCCATGTTTTTAACCCATTCTAAAACATGTATTTAAATCTTAAATCAAAACCCAAAAACAGTCCACAAAGTCCATGGTTTTCATGTTTCAAAACATGAAAACCAAGCAATCTCTTACATGGGGTTCGGCCCTCCATGGTGGCCGAACCCAATGGTTATTTTTACCATTTTAAATCCTCCATAATCAAGGTTAAACATTGGTGTATTCGGCCATGACCATGGCCCAATACATACCCCACTTTATTAATCCAAAAGTCCATGAAACACTTACCAAATTCCAAGCTCTTGTCTTGCCTTTTGATCCTTGCTTCCTTTCCTTCTTAGCCTCCCTTCCTTTGCTGATTATTTGCTTGAACCAATGGTGAAATCACCAAGTCCAATTCGGCCAAATGATGGTGTTCTTGAGAGAGGGAAAGAGATGGGATTCTAAGGCTTTTGCAATGATAAAAATCGGCCAAAATGGGTGTTGTTTGCTTTTGTATTTCAGCCCCCAAAACCCCTCCACTTCCTCATCAATTCTCCCACAAAACGATGGGTCTTGGGTGCTAACCAAGGCACCCCTTGGCACCTACCCATGCAGCCATTCAGCTTTCCATGCAACCCATCTCAAACCCATCATTTACATTAATCATTCACCATGGAACTCACCAAAACAAGTCCCCAACGTGTGGGACTTGTTTTGGTTGGTTTGAGACTAAGCTACCTTTTCAAATTCCCATTAAACTCACTGATTTACAGCCCCTTTAATTTCATTTTTGACTCACTTGAACTCAAGGTCATTTAGATTTCCATCTCAACTCACCCAACTCACATACTTAATGCATTTCATTTAATGCACATGAGTTGACTCACCACTTGATTTAATTCCAACTCACTTCAGTCCCACTCAACTGATTTAACTCATATTTTAGCTCCCTTGAGGGTCCACACGGTCAACAATAGTCAACTCGACCCGTTGGGTCCACTTTTAGCTCCTTGACCCGTTTTTGACTCCATGACCCAATTATGGGCATTTTGGTCATTTGTAACTGGTTTTTACATATGGGTCAGGCCTACCCATTTTTCCTCCACTTGATTTCCAATCAAATCAGCCTAACCCCATTTAATTTAAGTTCCCATAACGGTCAAATAATTCAGTAAAACCCAATGGGTCCCATTTGGGCCCTTTGACCCATTTAGCCATTTTTGACCCAAATGATGAAAATTACCCATCCAATCAAACTTAACATTCATAATGTACTCATATGATTTTAATTTGAGCAATGGGCCCCACTATTTCCTTACTTAACATCACAAAATATTAATTTAACAACTCAGGGGCATTTTCGTAAATTTCCACTTCATTAAGAAACTGGGGTGTTACAAAAATGCCCAATTGGGACCCAATGGGTCGTGTTTGACTTGGTTGACCACCAAGTGAGTTGAGTTAAATTAAATGAGTTGAGATGGACGGTTTACATTTTAAATTTAAATTCAAACAATGGGAAGGACGGTTTACATTTTAAATTTAATTTCAAATAATGGGATGGACGGTTTTTATTTCAAATTCAAATGAGTTGGGATGGACGGCTTTTACATTTGGAATTCAAATTCAAAACAAAGGTAAGGATACACGTAGGTGAGGAGGTTGGTTTGTTTCAAAATTTAAATGTTGGAGAGATGGAAGAGTATTGTTTTTATTTCAAACTCAAACGTTGGAGAGACGGAAGAGTATTGTTTTTATTTCAAACTCAAACGTTGGAGAGATGAGGATGGTTCATTTCAAAATTCAAAAAAGAGCTACACATTGGAGAGGTAGGGAGGTTTGGCTTATTTCAAAATCAAAACAAGGATACACATGGAAAGATAATGGAGATAGTTTTACATTTAAAAAAAAAAATTCAAATTTCAATGGCATACACGTTGGAGTCTTGAGAATTCGATCTCATGTAGAGATAAGGAAGATAATGAAGAGGAAACTCCCACATGGAGAGATAATGAAGTTGGTTTAAATCTCAATTTCAAACAAGGCTACACGTTGGAGAGATAAGGGGAGTTTGGGGTTTATTTTTCAAATTCAAACAAGATTCAACTCTCCCTCTCCCTCTTGGCTATCTCTCCCTCACACCCTCTCTTGGCCGGCCAGCAACCTAAGAGAAAGAAGATCAAACATTTGGAGAATTTTATCTCATTTTCTCCCTCTCTTGGCCGTTCCTCTCAAGTCAAGGACTTGGAGTATTTTTCCATCTCAAGTTTTTCTATCTCTCTCTCTCTCAAATCAATACTTTGGCCGATCAAATTCAAGGAGCTTCCATCAAGATTAACCTCGGCTAAAGGACAAGAAGGAAGGAAGAAGGAAGGACTAAGGAAGGAGAAGATCAAGAAGGAGTGAAAGAACCGGAGGAGTCGCGGTATTGGTAAGTGCACTCTAAACCCTTGTTAAATAATTTGGTTAAGGGAACATGATCCGCCCGTTGTATTGCCGAACCTATCAAGGGTTTAAATCATGGATAATGATGTTTAAAAAGGTAGAAAATGGATCATAGGGTTCGGCCACTTTGGATGGCAGAACCCCATGAAAAGACTTGGTTATTTTTATGGTTTTTTGGGAGATAAAAGCCATACATTGTTATGAAGGTTTTAAGGTGTGTTAAATGGAGAAAAGGTTAGCGTTTTGGGTCGGCCATTGCATGGCTGAACCATGTTGTATGGCCGAACCCCACTAAGATGGATTGTTTTATGGACATTGGTTATTGGCAATATTAAGCAAGGGTTAGGTTAATGACAATATTGTAAATATGAATGAAAAGATCAAAGGACTTGAAAAAGGGGCTCAAACCAAAATGGTGAGGTTCGGCCATGTTGTATGGCCGAACCCCACCAAGGTATGTTTGGTAGATTGAGGTTTTAAATAAGTTATTTGGATGGTATTGATTAAATAAAAAGGGAGATCAAATTCAAGGGGTGAGGTCCGGCCATGTAGTATGGCGGAACCCCACAAGGTGGTTTTTGGACTTAGATTTAATTAGAAATCAAAAGGATATTGTCTTGACTTATTGTTATATAAACAAGGTAACGGGACTTCTTGAACGGTGCGCAATCGCAAACGGGTGACGGTTTAAGAAGGGCGGATATTTTAAGTGACATTGTTGTAGGTTTCCTACCTTTTTGTAACCACACTTATACTTGATGTTTTTATCTTAATTTTGATGAGATTTGTGCTAAACTATTATGTTTCAAAGTGGATTTGAATGCTAAGATTTATTTACAAATGGCATGTATTCATTGACATCTCATGCATGGCATGGGGTGATGGTTATGTAACCGGAGGGACTACACTCCGTCTGGGCGTCCAAAAAACCTATGTAGTGGTACCTTGATGATGAGAATCCCATCAAGATGAAACTGGAGGGTCCACACTCCGTCGGGGCGTCCGAACAACCTATGTGGAGGTACCTTGATGATGAGAATCCCATCAAGAGGAGGCTATGTATACTTGTGATGGGTGGGACTCATTACATTTGCATACATACATAGCATTGTTTTTGTACGATTTTGATGATCATGTATTATTATGTTATATGCATGTTTTTATACTAACCTTGTGGTAGCCCTAATTGGAAGACCTACTGGGCGCGTTGTTCTAACTCCCTATTTCTATCCTTAGTGGATGACACAGGAAAGGGAAAGGTCAAGAATAGCGAAGGAAACCAAGCATAGGAGCTTGGATATATGAATGGACTTTTAATTATGGATATTTTGTTTAAGTTACAAGGATGTGTAATTTGTTAATTAGATGTCGGCATGTAATAACTTAGTAATATTTGCTATGGTTTTGTTTGGTTTGAATGAATGTTTAGTTTAAGGTAATTTTGGATATATGACTTGTACTTTGCTATCTAAAATGGAGTAGTCTTAGGTTCTATTATAACCCGCAGTTAGATTAGGTAATATTCCGCAAGTTTTATCTATTACTATGTGTGAATCATTTTTCATGGACTTAGTCCATGCACACATAGGTTTAGCCAGTTAAGGGTCGAACTTTAGAAGTCCGGACTTAACTCGTGTCGTGACACTCCGCTCTTATCACTTGCTTATTTATTTTAAAAAAATTAGACTCTGATTTCGAGTGAAAAAGGGTAGGGTGTTACATATCATGGGTTCGGCCATGGGTTATGGCTGAACCCCATGAACCATTTTTAAATGGATTCCTCAATGATAGATCATGTTTGAATTAAGGAATTATTATGGAACATTTAAAGGGTATTTGGAGTTTTGATGTATAATGAATAAGTGAATGGATCTATGTTTGGAACCAAAACCTAAGGTGATGAAGGTGATGGCAAAATTGTAAATAGGTCAAAATAATGGACATAGGGTTCGCCCATGGTGTATGGCCGAACCCCATGAATTATTTGATGGACCATGTGTTGGAATGTTTTAAGGGACACTTAGAGGGGTTATGAATGTTTAAGGTAATGAGGGATTTAATTACATATAGACCTATGTTCATAAGTTATGTTATTGGTCATGTTAATAGGTATATTGGCATGTTGGCAATTAAGTAAGAATAAAGGATCATGGGTTCGGCCATGGTGTATGGCCGAACCACATGGGAAATATTTGATAAATCATGTTGGGACTAAGGAACCAATTATGGATATATTAAGTTTATGTATTAATATTATGGATGGGTTTTTGGACATTAACCTAAAGTAATGGCAAAAATTGTAAATACATGCTAAAAATGGAATGATAGCCATGGATGGCATTTTGGTAATTACGTAGAATTATTGGAACTATGTTTTGGAACTCAAACATTAGACCAATGGCAATTTGGTAAATAAGTGTGAAAATGATAAACCATGGGGATTGGTTTATAGACTTAAAATATTGTAAATCAAGTGGGACTTGGTTTTGATTGATTAATATGTTATAAGGTAACGGAACTTCAAAAGGTGTTTACGATCGCGAGCGGTTACCGGACTAAAGACGCAAGGACATGTAGCGGTCTTTGGTAGGATTCCACCTCTTTGAAACCATGGGTTTATGTACATTGTTTTTATCTTAATTTAATGAATTTATATTGCAAAGGATATGTTTCAAATGATAATTTTATATGCTATGTTTATTTGATAAAATAGCATGTGTTTTACATATGAGCTTTTAAATGCTATGATTTTGTATAATTGCATAGCATGAGGTATTTGCATCTCATGCATGGCATGGGAGGGATGACAGGTAACCGGGGACCCACACTCCGTCGGGGCGTCCGTAAAACAATCATGGGGGGATACCATGATGATTAGAATTCTATCAAGATGCTACTATGTATGAATACCTTGATGATGAGAATCCCATCAAGAAGATACTATGTATGAAGACCTTGATGATGAGCATTCCATCAGGATACTATATATCCGGAGATCCACACTCCATGGGGGCGTCCATAAAACACTCGTGGAAGGATACCTTGATGAGGAGAATTCCATCAAGAGGATACTATGTATGAATACTGTAACGCCCCGCCCTTTCCGAGAATTCAGAGTCTAATTTTTTTTTTTATAATAATAATATAACGATACCGAAAGAGGGCGGACGACATCACGACGTGAGCTAAGTCCGGACTACAAAAGTCCGACCCTTAACTGGCCACCCATGTGTGCATGGACTAAGACCATGAATATCGGTCCACACATGGAACTAAATAAATCATGCGGAAAAACATAACTGATTGCGGAATAAATCAAATATGTGGAATTATAATCAATCCTCAGACTGCTCTATTCTCATATAGCAAAGTACAAGTCATAATTACTTAAAACTAAACCTTCATTCAAACTTAAATCAAACCACAGCAGTTATCTCCATTATTACATATCCATGAAGTTTATCCAAATAACAATAATTAGGAAATCCAATCCAACACCCAAGTGCTTATGCTTGGCTTCCCTCTCGATCCTCGGCCTTTGCCTTTCCCTTTCCTTTTTCCTACATTATCCTCTAAGGATAGAATTAGGGCGTTAGACCAACGCGCCCAGTAGGTTTCCGATCAGGACTACCACATGGTTAGTATATAAACATGCATATATCATAGTACATGATCATCAGTTAAAACATCTGAAAACAATGCTATGTATGTGCAAATGTAATAAGTCCTACTCATCACAAGTATACATAGCTATCTTCTGAAGAAACTCTTACATCAAGGTAATCCGGAGTAGTCCTCATTTCCTCCGGATAGGTGAGCCAAAGTAATCCACATTTCCTCTGGATAGGGTTCTTATGTCAAGGTAATCCAGAGTAATCCACATTTCCTCTGGATAGGATTCTTATCATTAAGTTGTTCCATACGCATCACCCCATGTCATGCATGAGATGTCAATGTACATGTATGTCATTTGTAAATACATATCTCATCATTCAAAACCAATTTGAAACATAATATCAATAAACATCATAACTTATAAAAACATGATAAAACCATATAACAGTGGTTACAAGTAGGTAGGAAACCTACGGAAACTTCGCTTAAGTGTCCTGTTCCTTTCAAGCTTTACTCGATCACGACTCGCACACCGTTCAACTTCCGTTACCTTATTTCATGTCAATCAGTCAATACAACATACCATCTGATTTCTAACTAAGTCCAAAACCCCATAAATCATCCTGTGGCGTTCGGCCATACCCATTGCCGAATCTCATCAACTTAGGATTTAACCTCCCTTTTCATTTGATCAATTCTTAAACACTTAACCCTTCAAACATATCTTGGTAGGGTTCGGCCATACACCATGGCCGAACCATACCACTTTGGTTTGACCCTTCTTTTTTGTCCTTTTAATCAATCCTTTCCTATTACACTTTGACTTGTATTTACGGTTTTGCCATTGACCTAACCATATTTAATCTTGCTTAGAAAAACAAGATCCATAAAAACTACCTTAGTGGGTTCGGCCATACTACTTGGCTGAACCCACCATTTGATTTGGTCCTGCATTCACCATCTCCAATTATATTATAACTTTAGCCTAAATCCATTAAATAATCATTGATGGGGTTCGGCCATACTACATGGCCGAACCACATCCTATGAATTTTTATCCCATATTCCATCATCTACCATGATTAATTATTTACTTACACTAAGTTCACTAAATTCCATAACCAAGAAACTTCACATTCATATAAAATGGTCCATCGGGTTCGGCCATACACATGGCCGAACCCAATGGTTTCCTTGGTTCAATGATTTCACCATGTGTTCTTAACTTAGGCCCTACTCTTTAATCATAAGAACCACATGGTTCAGCCATCCAATGGCCAACCCAAAACAGCAACCCTATTTTCATTTAAATCACATAAAAATTCTCCACCATTGGTATGGTTTTATCTCTCCAAAAACCACACCAAATTATCCAACACTTTCATGGGGTTCGGCCATCCAAGGTGGCCGAACCCTATGCCCATGATTTGGTCCTCTTAAACACATATTTTATGTCTCATTAAAACATGTTAAAATCAGCATAATATTGCATGGTTTTTACCTTTCAAAAACCATCCAAATACCAAAACAATTTCATGGGGTTCGGCCACCATGATCCATTTTATCATTTATACCACCTTTACCCAAGGTTTACCCTTGATGCATTTGGCCATTCCATGGCCAAATCATGACATCCAAATCCATGATTTAAACAGCCTTTCAACTTGCATCATAGATCTAAATAAAACATCCAAAATAGTCCATCACTTTGCATGGTTTTCACTTACAAAAACCATCAATCATAACCATAATATTTCATGGGGTTCGGCCAACAAAAGTGGCCGAACCCTATGGTCCATGTTTGCTATCTTTTAAACATTAAAATTCATATTCCAAACCCTTGGTAGATTTGGCCATCTCATGACCAAATCATATTCCATTTAACCCATTTTACCATAAAACTCTATGAATTACTTACCAATTTTTCCAAGTCTTTCTTCGTGCCTTTGCTCTTTGCTTCCTTCCCTTTTGCTTCCTTCCTTCTTTCTTCCTTAGTCTCTAGCCGAATTGCTGCTTGATCAATGGTGAAAAACACCAATATCTGGTTCGGCCAAGGAGATGTGTTCTTGAGAGAGAGAAAGAGATGAGAATTCTAAGGTTTGCAATTGACAAAATTGGCCAAGTGATGGTGTATTCCCTTTTGTTAAACAGCCCCACTTCTTCTCATTAATCCTCATAATTTCTTGCTCAAACCAAGGAGGCATTTGGTGCCAACCAAGGCATCCCTTGGCATCAACCAATGTGCCCTTTGAGATGGAAAGACACCTCCATCTTATCTCATTGATGCCGCCCCAACCATGGTGACCCTTGGCTTGGCCAAGGCACCCCTTCACTTCCAACGTGTGGGACATGCTTCCTTGGTGATGTTTGAGGTCAAGACACCCCTTCAAATTCCATTTGACTCACTTGAACTCAAGGTCCCTTTTATTTCCAACTCAACTCACCCAACTCACTACACTTAATGCGTATCATTTAATGCACTTGAGTCAACTCATTACTTGATTTAATTCCAACTCACTTCAGTCCCAACTCAACCTGATTTAACTCATATTTGAGCTCACTTGAGGGTCCACACGGTCAACCATGGTCCACATGGTCAACACGACCCATTTGGTCCCCATTTAACTTATTGACCCAATTGACGCCATGAACCAATTATGGGTGGTCTAGCCCTTTGAATGTGGTTTACACACTTGTATCAAGCCTACCCATTTATCATACATTTCATTTCCAATCAATTCAGCTTAACCATAATAAAATTAAGCTTACCCAATGGTCAAATAAGTCCACCATGACCCATTGGGTCCCAATTGGGTCCTTTGACCCAAATAACCAACTTAACCCAATTAGATGTACAATAACCATTTAATCTAATTGATCTTTATAATATGTACAATAGGCCTTAATTTGAACAATGGGCCCCACTATTTTCTTTTCTACGATCATAACCTTCTAATTTACCATTCCGATGGCATTTTTGTAAATATCAATATCTTTGAGAAAACGGGGTGTTACAAATACCTTGATGATGAGAATCCCATCAAGAAGATACTATGTATGAAGACCTTGATGATGAGCATTCCATTAGGAGGATACTATATATCCGGAGATCCACACTCCGTCGGGGCGTTCGTAAAACACTCGTGGAAGGATACCTTGATGATGAGAATTCCATCAAGAGGCTACTATGAGTTTGTGATGGATGGGATTCATTGCATATGATAGCATGGCATGGTATTGAATCGGCATGATTATGACCTCTATTATCATGCAAGGTTTCTGGTTTTTATCAGTATGATTGGATCTCTATTATCGTACACTGTTTTGGATACGATGCTTAATAAGTATGGTTTGATTTATTATACTGGATTTGATATATATGTTATATCTGGGTTTTTGGTACTAACTCATGTGTTAACCCTAATTGGAATACCTACTGGGCGCATTGTACTAACGCCCTACTTCTACCCTAGTGGATGATATAGGAAATGAAGGGAGCAATGAACGCGAAACGGGCCAGGCATATGAGCTTGGAGGATTATAGTTTATATTTTGTTTAAAATACTCATGGGCTTGTATTTTGAGTATCTAGAGTTCAGATGTAATAACTTAGATGGATTTGCTATGGTTGGATATTTTACTGAATAATTATGATATGATAATGATGATTACAGACTTGACGTACTTTGCTATCTGAATGGAATAGAACTGTGTTTTATTATGTTTCCGTATGTTATGATTTTATTCCGCATGATTATATTGCTATGTGCGAACCGTTTTCGTGGACTTGGTTCATGCACACATAGGGTTGGCCAGTTAAGGGTCGGAACTTTGGAAGTTCGAACTTAGCTCACGTCGTGACGTCCCTCACTCTATCACTCTACTCTGTTTATAAAAAAAAAAAATAGACTCTGGATTTACGGGAAGAAGCGAGTGAAAAAGGGCGGGGCGTTACAACCTTTACTTGCATTCTCCCTTTAAAATACACATAAACACAAACCCATAAAATTGGTTCATGGGGTTCGGCCAAGCACCATGGCCGAACCCTATGATGTCTAAGTTTCCAATTTCCATCAATAATCCATAATTAGAAAGTTTTCTAATTTAATCTCCACCTTCCAAAGACAATCCATTCCTTCCATTCTTGGATCCTTTCTAAATTAATATCCACCTCCATAATTAGAAAGTCCTTAAATAGAAACTTTCTAAATTAAATATCCAACTCCATAATTAGAAAGTTTCCAAACCTAGGATCCAACCTTCCATTAAATTAATTAAAATCCAACAACCATAATAAAACAACTCCATGGGGTTCGGCCATGCATCATGGCCGAACCCTATGGTTCACAATCCTCCTTCTACAAATTATTAAACATTGATCTTACATTTAATCCATTAAAATCCAATATGACCCATTCAATTTATTCATGATTCTTATCCATTTAATCCTTTCAAAAATCATATAACATTAACTTCAACTCTTATTTAAAATTAACCAATGACCTTCCATGGGGTTCGGCCATACACCATGGACAAACCCTATGGTTCATCCATGATCATCTCCATGTGAACCTTTTAAGATATAAATAATCTTCCATGGAGTTCAACCTCCAAAAGCCCATAAATCCAACCATGTAATTTTATTAACAACTCCCATATTTTTTTCATCATTAAAACATACCATGATCATCTCCCAATTCTCTTCCATGGGATTCGGCCATACACCATGGCAGAACCCTATGGTTCCTTATCTTAAACAAAAATATGAAATCACATATCGGTTTCGCGACTCCTTCGGCATGTTCTTGCTCTTTCAATTTTCTTCTTTTTTGCACACTGATTCTTAGAGAGAATGCCTTCCACGCTGGTGTTGTGTATTACTATCTACACAAAAAGAAAGCCAAGACCTGTCCGTCAGATCTGGAATAGCCCTTGATGTTTGCAGCCAGTACACACGCTGGTTTCTCTTTGTTCTAATCTTTGTAAGACAGAGATTATGCTGTATGTAAAACAGCCCCTCCTTGCTGTTTACACGTTTCAAAAAGCTCCTCCAATCTGTTGCAGTCTTCCTTCTATTCTCTTCTCAAAACCACCCTTGCTGCCACGAACACCTTGCTGCCCACTTTCGCTGCTCTGCTGTTCTCAGATCTGTTTCTCAAATCTGACCAAGAAGACCCCTTTCTCTGCCTAATGTATTTGCTGCACCTCCCAAATACACAACGCTGGCCTGCAAGCTTCTATCTCCTTTTCCTTTGAATCTCTCAGATATGTTCCTTCAAGATCCGTTGGCTGAAACTCAAAGAAAATCACACCTTTGTTGGAAGAACCTCTTCCACGTATTGCCGCTCTCCTTTCTGTCTGGCTGAGATTTCCACTGGGCTACTTGTATTGTTTCTCTGATTTCCCTTTATTCTTTCACGTCCTTTTCTACTGTGTAATATCCACATTATACCCCAATTTATATAGAGATAAAGGGTCCCAAAAAAATTCAGAAAGCCTGACCTTCCTATTGACGTGTTTGTATGAGAATAGGAAACCCATCAGCCCATGCCCATCATGCATGAGATCTTGTTTTCCAAAAAAAGAAAACAAGACATACTTATTTTTGTATCAACAGTCTAGCCTGTTTAATACTAGAAACTACTATGCAAATCTAATCTAATTAGATCTCATACATACATATACAAATCTCCTTAAAATATATAGAATCTGCCTAGTATTTTCCATCTCTGTACAACATTGTCCTGTAGCAGCAACCCTTTCATCTTGCTGGTTTTTACCCTACACAGTCGGTCCCGTGTCCTACTAGAATAGGACATTCTATTCTTTGTGTCTTTTATAGTTTCCAATTTAGAAGGTGCCTTGATCCCTTCAAATTAGTAATTGCTAATGCCGTGTACACCTTTCTTATTTTGGAGAGTCCTCTATTTTTAGAACAAGCCAATGCGCCCCTTGTTGCCTTTCTTACTTAGAAGTTGCCGACCTTCCAATTTGGTAATTGTCTAAATGTAGCTCTCATCAAGGGAAAGACCCCCTTTTTAAAATGATCCTAGATATTCACATCTCTTTATGCGACCAAGCCATCTATATTTATCTATAGACATCTTATTATTTAGCAATCCTTTATTTACGATATTCTAGCACATGTGCATATCCTGGATATATTCTAGCACATGTGCATATCCTGGATATATTCTAACACCTCATGCGCATAATCATGGATTCGCATACCCCATAATCGGCTAAAACATAATGCATTGGTAATTTATTTAAACCCAATTAACTTTAAATTGAAATCATTTCCACAACCGTTGGGTCTTAATTGGGCAAAGACCCAACACTTTACCCATATAAGATCCATATTTAATAATTCACAAATTAAATGTGTAATTTTCGTAAATATTTAATAACTTGAAAATCCAGGGTGTTACATGCATGCATCACAAGCACACACTCCTTCATCCCTCAATTGGTATATTTTATAGGGATGCTATAACGCCCGCCCCTTTTCACCGAAAATCAGAGTCTATTTTTTTTTTTTGAAATGAAGAGTGACAAAGGGCGAGGAAGTCACGACGTGAGTTAAGTCCGAGCTTCTAAAAGCCCGGCCCTTAACTGGCCAACCCTACGTGCGCGTGGAACGGAGTCCACGGAGAATGGTTCACACGTAGAAGTAAGCTCGAGGAATATTAAATTAAATGCGAAATGATAATAGAGACTAACCTACAAATTTTAGATAGCAGGGAAGAACATCATTAAATTACTAAAATATCTCATAATCATAATTTCCAAAATAAAATCCAAACCATAGCAAGAAATCTAAAATTATTACATGCCGACAAGCTAAGCTACTTAAATTACATTTCCAAATAAAACTTAAATAAACTAAGTAGCCGCTTTCCCAAGCTCCTAAGATTGGCTCCCGTCGCGTCCACCGTTTCCACCGTCTCCTGCGTCATCAGCTAGGGTAGAAGTAGGGCGTTAGACAACGCGCTCAGTAGGATTCCGAGTAGGGCTAGCACATGGATTAGTGATAACAAGCATACCGATAACAATATAATAAAACCCATAAAATGAATGCCATGCCATGGGTGCCTATGTCATGTGTCCCACCCATCATCCATACCATCATACAATGTCATATCCCCTTTGGCGGCAAGGCCTCGTCAAGGTGTCCCCATGTTTGCTTTTGGGTCGCCCAGATGGAGCATGGACTCCGGTTATAGCATATCAAGTTATCCCCATGTTTACTTCTAGGTCGCCCCGACGGAGCATGGACTCTGGTTATAGCACCTCAGGCTATCCCCATGTTTGCTTCTCGGTCGCCCCGACGGAGCATGGACTCCAGTTTCTTTATTTTTCCGCCCATGCCATGCATGAGATGTAAGTGCATTATGCTATGTAATATATATAATTCATATTCTTAATTCATAATTCATAGCATTAAAATATAATCCATAGCATTAAAATATAATCCATAGCATTAAAATCCATCTTAAAATAAATCATATAATTACCGAAATAAATCATGGAAACCATCACATACACATAATCCACGGCTTACAAAAAGGTAGGAATCCTACCGAATATCGATTAGCGTCCTTTTTCGTTTCCGTCCGATAAATCCGGTCACTGATCGCGCACCGTTTGCGATGTCCCGATACCTTATTATATATTACCAAATCAGTCTATATTCTTAACCATTTAAGTTCACTAATTATTTTAATTTCATGAGTTTAAAAATCATCCACCCTAGGCTTTATTTAACCATTCATAAGGTCATCTTTAAAAATGTCTAAGTCCAAGTTCATCCCCCATGGGGTTCTTGAATTTGGCCAATATTTACCATTTTGCCACTCTTCCTTTCCATAACTAATCACTCATTTAATCCATGCATAATTAAGTTCATACTTGATCCATTCACTTAGATCCATTAATGACCATTAACCATGTTACAAGATTACCAAAAATTAGCCCTTAACTTAGCCTCATTTCCATTAATTTAATCGCATACATAATTCTAACTTTAGCCCATAAATTGACCTACAAGTGGTTCAATATTAACCATACTTAAGGTCCATTAATTCCTTTTAATTACCATCAACCTTCTCCATTAATTTCCATATTTTTATACCCATTAAATAAATTATACATCACCATAGGGTTTTCAAAAAAAAAACATTCTTTTCATAAAACCTCTCCATGGTTTTTCCTCATTTAAAAATAAATCATTAGAATCTTAAAAATCATAAATCATATTCCATGGTTTTCATTCACTAAAAACCCCATTAAAAATCATTTAATCACCTACCATGCTTTTCTTCACTAAGATCCCTTTAAAATTACAAACATTTGATCCTTTTAAGCCTCCAATTTAATAACACCTACTCCATATTTTTCATCCTTTTAAATCCATTTACAACCATCATTACACCGCCATAGGGTTCGGCCATACACCATGGCCGAACCCATGGTTCATGTTCCATTCCCATCTTCCATGAATTTCTTCATTTACAAACCCTTTACAAATCACTACGTTTCATTCATTTAAAAAAAACCCTAAAATCATTAATCACCCTCCATGTCTTCCATTCTTTAAAACCCTAAAAATTACAATTTACTTATCATGGGGTTCATTAACACCACCAACATTCCCCATTTATTATTATTTTTTTTCATTATTTTACATCCATCATCATTCCACATTCAAACCCCTTTTAAAATTTACCAACATTTAATCATTTAAAACCCTAACATCATTAATCATTCTTTCATGATACTAACCCTAAAAACTCCATTAAAGATCCTTAATTACCTACATTTAACCATTAAAATCTTAAAACCCTAAATCATCCTTCCATTGGATGGATTTGAGATCCAAGGCCATGATGTTTTGGCCACCACCAAATCCAAGAAATGGATTCCATAATTTCTTCTTAACCCTCTAAAAAATGTAGAATTCTTGTTTAAGAATTACTTACAATCCGACGACTCCTCCGGCTTTTCTTTCTCCTCTTGATCTCCTTAGCCTTCTCTTCTCTTCTTCTCTTTGATCTTTGGATTAAGATGCTTGATCAAGATGGAGTCTCCAAGGTTTGGGTTTGGCTAAGGTAGGGTCAAATTTGAGAGAGGGAGAGGATGGAGATGAGAAAGATGTCTCAAGGTCTTTGTCTTGAGGAGGTGGCCCAAAACTTGCACTTTCCTTCTCTTTTCTTCTCTTCTTAATTTTCTTCTCCTTTCCTTCCTTGAGTGTGGGACGATTTTGAGAGGGCAAGAGAGGGAGGACAGTGTGAAAGAGTTAGATGGAAGGGAGAGAATGAGATGAAAAGTCATCTCATCTCTTGGTTGCTTAGGATATACTCCACATTAACTCCTCCCACCAACCCACATGGGTTAATGTGTTTAGTGGTGGTGGTTGGGATAAAACCACCACCCTAAGCACATGGTTTAATTTGTGTTTGTTTTAAGTGGTTTGTGTTTCTTTAGGTGGTTTTGGTCTTCCAACTTTGACCTTTTGACCATCACTTGATTAGTTTAATTAACTTAATTAATTTGAACATTAGGTTAAGTTAATTAATTCCCATTTAATTTAATTCCATTAAATTCCCTCTATGAAATCCACCCATGATTGACCAAGTCAACCATGGTGGCCGGTCCCACCAATCCTAGCCTACCCGCCACCTCACTTGGTGAGGTGGAGGTGGGCCCCATTCAGCCATGTCACTTAGGTCCAATTAATATTAACATAGATGATTTAAATTTCCAATTCAATCCATTCTTCTTATTGAGTAACCATTGGGGCCATGGCCCAATTAAATTCCCTCCTATCCATTTACCTTAGGGCTTATCTATCTTGACCCATTGGATCCCAAATGGGTATTTGACCCAATTTGACCATTCTTGACCCAATTAATCATTATTGACCAATTAAATGAATTTCATCCAACCCATGGTCCATTGGGCCATACTTAGGCCTTTGTCCATATTTTGATTCGTCCACCATTTATTCCATCAAATTTTCAATTTCCACCATTAAAATAAATAATAACCACATATTCATTGATTTAAAAATTCCGACGTATTACAGATGCTATTGTGTTCTTTCCAATATTCTAACTTGGAAAATCTCTTAAACATTGGAAATAAGGTTGGAGAAATGCTCAAATAAGGAAAATTATTCTTTCTCCAAAAATGTTTGTGTGAAATGGTATGCATTCATATATTAAACCTTCAAATGTATATGGGAAGAATATCACAAGGTTTGAATGCAACTTGGAATGGAAAATGCACCTCAAAGGCATGGCTTTCAAAGAACAAGCAAAGGTAAATCTTTAAGCCAAAAAATCAGAGATTTTGGCATAATGAAAGGCAACATGGTTCATTGGTCCAATTTCTAAAAGGACTTGATGTATTGTTCTCTCAAAGATGCTTATGAACAGAGAACAAGCCTTGGAAAGTTTAAGGGAACAAATAAGCCTCCATCTTCCAATGTGTAGTGGATTTCCAAGGATAGGGTGTTCGTTCATTCATAATCTCTTTAATGGAACATAATTGTATGAATGAATCAGTTTGCATTGGTTGATGCATTTGTGCTCATATTGGTAAATGTTTATACATCACCTTTGTTTTCGGAAGATCAACCAGAAATTTTTAAATGGTTATATTTGCCTTGAATCCATTTTTGAATGCCATACATAGTTGGTTTCATACTGGCATTCACTTGGATTGGCTGGATGTCTCATGAATTTCTTATGAACTATGAGCTTTATTGGTAGATGATTTTATATAGTGCATAATGTTTTCAGATCATCTTGTTATGTATCTGAATTTGTTCACTCATAAGCTCCTCTCATAGTAAAATACTTGTATGAGTGATTCCCTCTTCAAAGCATGTAACGCCCCGCTGCTTTCTACAGTCTAAACGGGTCGTGGCCCGCTTAACTACAGGCTCAACGGGCGTGAACCAACGCATTACGAATCTAACGGGTCTTACATCACAGATTTGTGGCTGAGCAAAAATCAGTATATATATATTTTTTAAAAGATTATAGATAAAATAAATAAAGCCATCAAATCCTTCATGCCCCAAACTTGAAACATCGTATAAGTTTTAATGCCATCCACAAATATGGAGGGAATTATAATCTAATAACCATTAAGTCTAATCTCACGAGTTTGCTCACAATCCATTCCACAAAAATAAAACCAACTAATAAATCTCAAATTTCTTAAATTATTTGAATGAACTAATCAAGTCTCAAAGAATAACAAGATCCAATAACTAAACTCAATTGACATAGTCCAACACCTAGCTAAGAATTTAAATATTCATCCATAGTAACTTCTAATTTTCAACGTCGTCCTCCAATCCTACATCAAGAGGGTTACCTGCAAGGTAAGGGTGTGAGCTCCCAGCCCAGTGAGGAAATACAGTAGCACATATCCAAAATATGATATCTCCAATATACTCAATGTAACACAAATAAAGAAATATTAAAAGCATAAGTAATTGAATATGAATTTAATGTCCATGCTTTATGTCATGTAATGCACAACACTCAATGCATCATTCATCCACAACAACACCTACTGTATTTGGTGGCCTACCCGCCAAAGCGAGGCTAACACAATACCACATGAAGTGCCCTACCTGTCGAAGCGAGGCTAACACCACCACCAAATAACAGTCCACGTGGCCTTTCATGGCTCAATAATCCGAACCTACCGCATACGTGGTACTACTCACTAAAAGCGAGGCCATACACTACCACCATCGTGGTCTACATGAAAGATCACGGTTCACACCTCCATACCCATCCCATGAATATGAAGATGCCATGTTCAATACCATGTCTAGCATGCATTATCTCTATCATCGTGCCACATGTTATGTATCATATTAACATGCCACGAATCTCATCATCAACACTATACTCTAAGCAGGATTTTATGATCTCAATCTAACATAAACGTCATGTACATGTTTTAAAACATCAAAATCAATCTCAACAATATCACACATGCATAATAATAATTCATCTCATAGTGCTATTACTATGACAACACAATATCATAAATCCATCTCAATAACATCAAAAGTAACTATAAAACAAACAATAAAACATCCATCCAATTCGAACATAATTATTGGACATTTCAACAAGGTTAGTGGCTGACTTCCAACTATCCGGGCACACTGAGTCCTCACGGCCATTAGAACATTTAGTTTGTCCCCTTACACTAGTGTGAGTAAGCACCGGATTACAACCACTATTCCTACATATACACAGTCTATATCATAGGTCCAACATTATATTCCCAAAACACGTTACATAATACAATATTTTTCTACTTGCTCAATCACATAAACAAAATAAAGAATATCATATACAACAAAATATAGTGTCTTGTTTTCCCTCACCTAAAAAGTTCGTGAAGTGTAAGTGATGAATCCACACGCATTCCAACTTGTTGTCAACTAGTCAGAATTTTGGGACGTGCTGCACATAAATTTGTTTGAAGTTCTAAGTATCATGAATATTTAATTTCTAACAACATCTCTTAATAATCTAGACAGAGTAAACGTAGGAGATGTTCTAAAGGTTTAGGGATGTCCTTCACTGGCAGGAGGGTTGGTCCACACCTCTAAACTGGTATCAAAGTTTCTTATGAGTGTTTCGAATTGTCAGACATAGGTATAGGTTGCTGCCCCTAAAATCACTATATACGCCAATAAATATGTAGTTTTAACAAAGTAAATAAATAACTTGAAACCAAAACACAGTAAAAGTAAATATGAAGAGAGTTTTCATAATCTTTTTCAAATAAAACTACATAAGAAGAGGAACGTATAATAATAAATAAATAAAAACTGAAGTAAGCGGAATGAAATAAAATAAAAGAAAGGAAAAGAAGAGTATTTGTAACGACTGTCAAAATACTAATACCTGAAATTTTAAATATGTCTTTTATATATATATATTTTTAAAACTCCTTGCATGATTAAGGAAAAGAAAATAATTATATAACCCAATGAATAAATAATTTGGCTAACACATATGGACTCAAATCTGTTTCAGAATCTTGTTTATTACATACTATAAACCTTACAGTTGGGCCAACATATACCCTCAAACATTTAAAGGAGTTGAGTTAAAATAATAATACGGTAGAAATAAGATACAAGTCAGAAACCCTTTTTGATAACTCACTATACCGAAGTCTTACCCACCATAAGTGTCTTATAAGAATAAGACACCATGTTAAAATCATGATATAAACTTTTAGTGACTCTGATAATGAAGTATAGAAATACTATTTCTACATTGCAGTTCTTAAAACAAATCTAGATAAAAAAATATATAAAAGCTACCATGTAGATATAGGTTGAAAGATGACCAGTTGTAGCAACAAGGTAGAAACTAATTAAAGAAAGTGGATTTAAAACCAGAGGAAGGGATGTTAGAAAAAGGATCGACTAGTTAGAAGTTTATTGTTTGAGGAAAAAGTTTTATATTTACAAATCCCAATTTCTAACATTTGAACATTTTAAATCAAGAATTAAAATAAATAATAAGGAATAAACAATCTAAACGATCTTGAAAACATAGTAGTTGGAAGAAAATATTGATTACAGCTGAGTTATTAAATACCTTAGAGAATTAATGAGTATAAGGTAATAAAAATCTTACGATAATAAGACCCAAGGATAGTTTGAACAATTTTCAAAATAAATTAATTGACTAGGAAGGCGGTACTTTATAAGAACAAAATATCATTCTAAAAATCTGAACCATTAAATTCTTTGATTACATGAAATGGGTAACAGTAAATCAAAAACTAGGGAGGGCCAATTTGAAATATCTGGGCAGAAATCCTGAGGAAAGAATGGTGAGGCATTTGGGGTAAGGATTGGCCCTGAACCATGATGACGAATCTGGTAGTGAGGCTTGTTCAGGTAGGAGTATTGGTCAGATCTGGGAGGCTAGAGAAGAGTCTACCCTCGACAAAACTGATGAGGGACGGTGAAGATGGTGGAGAGGGGAGAGATCTAAAAGTAGAATAACAAGAAAGAAAGGAAGAAAGAGGGATTAGGGGCTGACTTGAATCACTCGGCTAGATGGTTGTCCACTGATCTACGATGGTTGGAGGTCGTTCTTGCTCGGGTTCAGGTTGCTGTCGCTTGAAGATGATCGGGATCGTGGAAAAATATTGGATGGAATTTATAAGGAAGGGGGTCGGCTGGGTTCTCGGGATTCAGGAAGAGGTGAGGTGAGGCAATTTTCATCAAGAGGGTTGCCATTTTGGGGGAGGAGAGGAGAAGAAGGAAACAAATTAGGAAAAAAAAGCTTTATGGGATACGGTGGTGGAAAAGGATTTCACCGTGAATGGAATTCACAAAAGGTGTCGGTCTCTGATGGGTCCACACGGTAAGATGTTTTAGGATAGTTTCTTACTATATGTAAATATCAATTTAAGTATATATATATTTTACTCACACAACTTAATTTTAAAAGTAATTAGAAAAGGGGTTTTAAATCTATTTTCTTAAAGAATTTAGAATCATTGGAAATTCGAGTCAAATACCACTAAAAACATGGGTATGGGTAATTTTACCATTTTCTAAAATTGTTATAAACTAAGATAAATATGTGGAATTTTCTAAAATTGTTATAAATATTCTCATTAGGAATTTCTTTAATTGGTTGAATTTATAATTTTGATTAAGCCTTCAAGTTTTCAACTCCAACTTATAACTTTTATTTAATTTACCTAACATGTCACTTATTAATTTATTTTAGCTGCGTAGACTAATTGAAGGGAAAAATGTGTGCATTGGGGGACCTAAATTAATTAAATATTTACGATTTGTGTGTTTATTTATTTTTATTTTAAGCAATTTGGAATAAAAGAAAATGACACACAATTCACACAAACACAATCAAGAGACCTATTTACTATTTTAGTTTTACCCGATTCGATTGACCCGTTACTCCGGGTTGGGTCATCACATCCTACCCCCCTTAAAATAAATTTCGTCCTTGAAATTTAGTTAAAGTACGAACCTTGCTCATCGAACAAGTTTGGATATGTCAATTGTATTGTCGACTCTCCCTCTCACATATTTCATACAACTATATTACTTAGACAAAGTATCTCAAGATTAAGAATCTTATCCATCGACCTCCATCACAAACGCTTGAATGATCCAAGGTTCATTTTCAAGTTACACGAGTGACACGTCACTCGAGTCACTTCACTACTTCCCATCATGCCTAATCCATATAATTTCTAAAAATGCACTTCCAGAAAAGAATTACGATCTCAACACTAAATGCATCCTCAGATACTTATTACCCTTGATCTAATCAGGGCTGTAATTACACATGATATCTCAAGGTTACATAACTGCCATAATCCTACGGCCAAGAACACCCTTCACCTTACTTATACCTTTTTGATAAACTCATATCTAGCAATTCTCAATCCATTGTTTAACACACACTCGATCCATATTGGTCTTCCAAATAAATAAGCTTACACTATAACCTAAGTCCGCTAGACAAAATCTAAAGGAGAAAGTCATCTTTTCTACAAACTCAATGTAACGCCCCGCCCTTTTTCACTCGCTTCTTCCCGTAAATTCAGAGTCTTTTTTTTTTATAACAGAGTAGAGTGATAGAGCGCGGGAAGTCACGATGCGAGCTAAGTCCAAACTTCCAAAGTCCGACCCTTAACTGGCCAACCCTATGTGTGCATGGACCAAGTCCACGAAAATGGTTCACACATAGCAATATCAACTTGCGGAATAAAATCATAACATCAATTTGCGGAATCATAATAGAACCAAGTTCTATTCCAATCAGATAGCAAAGTATGTCAAGTCCTTATCCATAATTAAAATATCATAATTATCCAATAAATCTGTAACGCTCGCCCCTTTTTACCGAAATATCAGAGCCTATTTTTTTTTTTAAAAGGAAAAGTGACAAAGGGGGCTGACGTCACGACCCGAGTTAAGTCCGAGCTTCTAAAGCCCGGCCTTTAACTGGCCAACCCTACGTGTGCGTGGAATGAAGTCCACGGAGAATGGTTCACACGTAGAAATAAGCATCGGGGAACATTTAAACCAATTGCGGAAAATTATAAAAGAGTCTAACCTACAAATTCTTAGATAGCAGGGAAGTTACATTCATTCAATCACCAAACATCTTTAAAATCATAATGTCCAAAGTAATTTCCAAAACATGGCAAGTAATCTAAACTATTACATTTCCGACCAGTTAAGCTACTTCAAATACACATTTCCCTAAATAAACTTAAATAAAATAATTAGTCCGCCTTCCCAAGCTCCTAAGCTTGGCTCCCGTCCCATCCTTCTGCTCCTACATTTCCTGCGTCATCAGCTAGGGTAGAAGTAGGGCGTTAGACCACGCGCCCAGTAGGACTCCGAGTAGGGCTAGCACATGGATTAGTAATAACAGCATGCAGATAATATTATAGTAAAACCATGCACTTTGGGCAATGTCATGCAATGGGTGTTCTATGTCATGAATTCCACCCATCAATCTCATCCTCATTGTACAATGTCCCTTTTTCAACTATACATAGTGTTCCAAATAAAATCCATACCATCATCGTGCCATGACCCTCTCGATGGAAAAGCCTCGTCAAGATGCGATCCACACTAGGCATCCCCCTTGATGGAAGAACCATCATTAAGGTATCATAATTACAAAGGTCCCCCTTGATGGAAAAGCCTCATCAAGGTATAATAATACGTATATGAAATGTCCCCATGCTTATTTATCGGTCGCCCCGACGGAGCATGGACTCCGGTTTCATTTCATCCTTCCCCTGTCATATCCCTCCCATGCCATGCATGAGATGTAGATGCCATATGTCATGTAATATATGTAATTCAATAGTAATAAAACCCATCTTAAAACAATTACATGATTACCAAATAAATCAAAGGGAAACCATCCCAGAATACTTAATCCAAACCCATCTTACAACATTCACATGATTTCCAAAATAATTTAAAGGAAAACATCACATAATACATAATCCAAAACTCATCTTAAAGACAACCACATAATTTCCACAATAAATTAAAGAAAACATCACTCAATCCATGGCTTACAAAAAGGTAGGAATCCTACCGAATACCGACTCGCTGTCCTCTTACGTTTTCCGATCGATAAACCCGATCGCCGATCACGCACCACCTGCGATGTCCAGTACCTTATTACACATTAATAATTAGTCCATGTTTTAACCATTTCTAAGCCCATAAATCATATCTTAGTGGGTTTCTTCATTTTATCCAATATTTACCATTTTTGCCACTACCCCTTTACATAAACCATTACTCATTCATTCATGCCTACTTAAGCCCATAATTAATCATTAACTCATTCCCTTATGACCCATTTAATCATGACATACCACCATTAAAATTTTCCTTTTTAATTAGCCTAACCCTTATTCATTTAAATCCATAAAAATCCCCATACTTAATCCTTTAGATGGTTAATAGATTATGGGTTTAAAATACCCCATTCATCAAACCTTCCCATGGGGTTTACTTCATGCATTTAAACTACAATGAGTCCTTAATTTAACCAATTCCCAAATCAATTTAAACACATTCATAACCAAGCTAACCCATCAAAAGACTCATAAATGGGCCATGGGCTCGGCCATACACCATGGCCGAATCCATGGTGTCCTTTTCCCATTTTTTTTTTTCTTGGGTCCATTGTTCACATTTGAATTTATAACAAGTCCCTCCATATGTGGATTTCACCATTCATTTAGATCACCCATTTGATCAACATTGGTCTCATCTCTTGAGTCCATCAAAACTACTAATATTCCCCCCTCATCTTTTCATGGTTTCAAACATACTTAAACTATTAACTCTTCCCCTTTTCCATCCTTTTAAACCCATTTAAAATTTGTAATACATGACCATAGGGTTCGGCCATACACCATGGCCGAATCCATGGTTCATGTTCCATTATTTTCCTATGCCTCTTGAGGCCACAACATTATTCATTTAAAACCCTAAACTCATTAACACCTTAATCCATCTTTTCTATCCTTTAAACCCATCATTTGATCACCATTACATCACCATAGGGTTCGGCCATTCACCATGGCCGAACCCATGGTTCATGATCCAATATTTCTTTATGCCATTTTAGACCATAACACAATCATACTCATCCATGGATTCCATCACAAAACCTCTTCAAAACTTACCCACATTTATTCATTTAAAACCCTAAAATTCATTAGCTAAAAACCCTCATTGTCTTCCATTCTTTAAAACCCTAACCAATTAAATCAAACACCTAATCACCCACCATGGGGTTCGGCCATGCTACATGGCCGAACCCTATGGCCCATAATTTTTCTTCCAATCACATAATTCTATGCTTAATGAACCAAATTACCAAATGCACTTAATCCATTTATTTCTTTTCTTACCCTAACCCTAATTTATTCTCCATGGCTTCCATTTTTCAAAACCCTAAAAAATCATACATTACTTACCATGGGTTTCGGCCATGCTACATGGCCGAACCCTATGGCCCTTGACTCAAAAAATTGCATTTACCTCCATGTTTAATCACATTACCCATATAATGTCCATAATCCCTTTTCATTTTTCTTAACCCTAATTTTTCTCCATTAGGGTTTTTACCCACTTTCCATTCCTTCCATTTGATGGATTTAAAATCCATGGCATAATATTATTTAACCACCACTAATTTTACAAAATGCATCCCAAATCTTAAACCCTAAAAAAATCCAAAATTTCTTGTTTAAGAAATACTCACAATCCGTCGTCTCCTCCAACTTCCGCCACTCCCGTTGGTTTCCTTAGCCTCCTCTCTCCTTCCTCTTGATCTTTGGTAGGTCAAGATGCTTGATTCATGGTGACAACCTCCACTCTTAGGATCGGCCAAGGTAGGGTTTGGGTGAGAGAGGGAGAGGGAAAAAAAAATGATGAGAGGGGAGATGATAAACCTTAACCTTAGAGTGATTTTGCTTAAATTTCCATTTCTTCCTTCTCTCCTTCTCTTCTCTTCTCCTTAGCTCTCTTTCTCTCCTTCACTTGGAGCATGGGACGGCAATAGAGAATGAAAAATGGAGAGAGTAACAATGAAGAGAGGATAAGAAATGGGAAAGAAACTCAAGACTTATCTCCATTTGGTGATTTAAAATTACACTTTACATTAATTACTTTCACCAACCAACAAGATATTTATCTTGCTTTATGGCTTATGACTCCACCACCCTTAAGTCCCAACGTGTTTCACTTCTTAACATGAGGTGATTTGGTTTTCACCTTTTGACCCCACTTTGACCACTTCATTTAGATAATTTTAATCATTTAATATTTAGATATTTTAGTTACTTTAATTCCCATTTACTTAAATCATCATCTTTATAAATCCACCCATGGTTGACCAATTCAACCATGGTGGTGGCCCCACCAAACCTTGGGCCCACACGCCACCTCACTTGGTGAGGTGGAGGTGGGTCCCATTGGACCATGTCACCCTGGTCAATTTATCACTAGCTTAGGTGATTTAAATTTCATTAAGCCCATTCCCACTAGTTGTATCACCATTGGGCCCATGGCCCAATTACATTTCATCTTACCCATTTACCTTAGAGCTTAACTATCTTGACCCAATGGGTCCCAAATTGGTATTTGACCCAATTTGACCATTCTTGACCCATTTAACCATCATTGGCCCTTTAAATGAATTTAAATCCAATCCATAGTCTATTGGGCCATACTTGGGCCTTTGTCCAAATTTTGACCCATTTACCATTTATTCCGCCAATTTTCTCAATTTTCATCATTAAAATAAATAATATTCCCATATTCATTGATTTACAAATTCCGGGCCATTACAAAATCATCCATCCATCTAAATTATTACATCACGAAATCTTAATACTCAAATACAAGTCCATGAGTACCTTTTATTAAAAATAATAAACTAATCATCCAAGCTCCTATGCCTGGCCCATCTTGCGTTCGTCGTTCCCCTGATTGCCTGTATCATCAACTAGGGTAGAAGTAGGGCGTTAGAACAACGCGCCCAGTAGGTATTCCAGTTACGGCTAACACATGGTTAGTACAAAACATATATAATATCGTAATGTCAAAAACCATATAAATCCATGCCATGCAATGATGACAAATGCAATGAGTCCCACCCATCACATGTACATAAAAGTACCCACCACATAGGCTTTTCGGACGCCCCGACGGAGTGTAGACCCTCCGGTTTCTTCTTGATGGAAAAACACATCAAGGTACCCCACATAGGTTTTTCGGACGCCCCGGCGGAGTGTGGACCCTCCGGTTACCAATCCTTCACCCCATGCCATGCATGAGATACCAATGAAACACATGCTATTTTATCATATAACCATAGCATTAAAATCACATTTGAAACATATCCAACACATGCTATTTTATCAATTAAAAATAGCATTTAAAACATATCCTTTGAAACATAATTTCATCAAACATAAGATAAAACAAGTGTACATACGCCCATGGTTTCAAAGAGGTGGAATCCTACCAAAGACCGCTAACGTGTACTTGCGTCTTTCGTCCGGTAATCGCTCACGATCGTAAACTGTAACGCCCCGCCCTTTCCGAGAATTTCAGAGTCTAATTTTTTTTTTTTTTTTTTTATAAACAAAGGAAGAGAGCGGGCGGCGTCACGACGCGAGTTAAGTTCAGACTACCCAAGTCTGAACCTTAACTGGCCACCCATGTGTACATGGAATAGACCATGATAGTAATTCACACATGGAACTAACATCAACATGCGAAATAAAAAGACGAGATAACAAGTAATAGTCTTAAATAATAAATAACATAGATCAACCATCCACAAGTTATTATCCTAAACAAACCATAGCAAATAACGAATTATTACATGTCCGACAATAGTATTCAAATGACAGTAATAAAACGTAATCCAAATCCATTATTTAAGCACTTAGGCTCAGCTCCCCTCTTGGTCAATGACCTTCCCTTTCCCCTTGTTTGTACCTGCAATCTCCTCTGAGGATAGAATTAGGGCGTTAGATCAACGCGCCCAGTAGGTTCCCGAATCAGGGCTACCACATGTTAGCATATAAAACATGCATATACATATCATATTACATGATCATCAAAACAGGTAAAACAATGCTATGAAATATGCACATGCAATGAGCATCCCCCATCATGTACTTTCATAGCCATCACTTGACGTGCCTCGCACCGACAAGGTAAATTACAACACACCTTCATCTCTTCTATAAGCGATGTACATGTAATGAGCAACCCCCATCATGTACCATCGTATCCATCACTGTAGAACTTCATTCATTATCCCATGACTATGCATGAGATGCCAATGCCTGTATGCCATTTGTTAATGCATAATATATCATTTGAAACACATATGTTAAAACAAGAGTATCATAAGAAATATTGGGTAAAAACTGTGGTTACAAGTAGGTAGGAAACCTACATAAACTTTGATTAAGTGTCCGTTCCTTTTTGAGCTTCACTCGGTCACGACTCGCACTTCCTTCAACTCTCGTCACCTTGTGATGTAACAATAAGTAAATCATTCTAATATTTAAATATCCATTCACATATAAGACCCAAACATCTTGTGGGGTTCTTCATTCGTCAACTTTAATCTCCAAACTTATCAAATAATCATTGATTGGGTTCGGCCATACTACTTGGCCGAACCACATCCTATGGGTTTTTATCCCACTTTCCATCATCATCAATGGTTGATTACATAGTCCATAATTATCATGTATGTCTCCTTAATTAAAACAACCATAAGTTCCCATTCAAAACAGCCCATTTATTTCAAAACAGCCCCATGGGGTTCGGCCATACTCATAGCCGAACCCTAGGGTTCACTTGATCCAATCACACCATGATCACTCAGGGTCTAATCATGCTAACTCAACCATGATTTAAACATGGTTCAGCCGCATATTAACCCACCAAAACAGTAACATATTAATCCATTTATTACCATAAAAACACCATATCTTCATATGGTTTTTAACTCACCAAACACATGAAAGACTTACATGGGGTTCGGCCATCCAAGGTGGCCGAACCCTAAGTCCATGTTTTGGTCTTTCATACATATTTTTGGTGTCACTTATTCATATAAAATCAGCACATCATTGCTGCACTTTAACCTCTCAAAACCATCTAATTATTTTGTCCAAATAACCATCATACCTCATGGGATTCGGCCATCCAAGATGGCCAATCCCCATGGTCCATTTTTTCCAGTTTTAATCTACTGTTTTAGATCAGTAACTTAACCATAACATTACCATGGTTCAGCCATATATTGGCCAACCAAAATCAGTACATAATCTTCATGTAAATCACATAAAAACTCCATGATAATGTATGGTTTTTATCTCTCAAAACCATCACCATTAACCACAAAATGATCACACCATTGCATGGG
Source organism: Chimonanthus salicifolius (assembly GCA_013350335.1). NCBI lineage: Eukaryota > Viridiplantae > Streptophyta > Magnoliopsida > Laurales > Calycanthaceae > Chimonanthus > Chimonanthus salicifolius. Next base: position 48,787,881 of record CM023533.1, read on the forward strand.
GTTCGGCCATGCTCATTGGCTGAACCCTATGGCCTTTGGTTTGAACCACTTAAACATGTCATCTTATGTCTAATCTAATCATCCAAAACAGTAAAACATTTGCATGGTTTTATCCTACAAAAATCATCAAGATTTCAACATGATATCATGGGATTCGGCCATCCAAGATGGCCGATCCCCATGGTCCATCTTCTCCAATTTTACTCCACTGATTAGACCACATATCTTCAGCCTTTTCTGATATCCAAACCCATGTTTTAACCCTCTTTAAGCATGTATTTTAAATCTTAATAAAATAAGTAAAAACAGTCCCCAAATGGATGGTTTTAAATTTCAAAAACCATAACCATTAACCAACTCTTTTCATTTCTTTTGACACCTTCTTCCATGGTTTAGACTCTTGATGCATTTGGCTATTCCAAGGCTGAATTATGCCATCCAAATCCAAGATTTAAAATCCTTTATCTTGCATCTAAACACATACAATTGTTCATCATTTTTGCATGGTTTTTAGCCTCCAAAAACCATCAAAATACCCAAACCAATGTCATGGGGTTCGGCCATCCAAACTGGCCGAACCCAATGTGATTTGTTTACCACTTAAGACAACCTTTAACCAAGGCTTAGGTCCTTGATAAAATCAGCCATTCCATGGCCAATTCATGTTCCACTTAATCTAACTTATTAAATAACATTGTAAGGAATTCTTACCAAATTCCAAGCTTTTCTTATGCCTTTGCTCCTTGCCTTCTTCTCTCTTGTTTCCTTCCTTCTTTCTTCCTTTGTCTCAGCTGATTAGAAGCATGAACCAATGGTGAAATCACCAAGATAAAATTCGGCCAAGGAGGTGTTCTTGAGAGAGGGAAAGGAGATGGAATTCTAATGCTTTTGCAATGTGGAATTCGGCCAAGTGAGGGTGATCACTCCTTTTGTTTTTCAGCCCCCAAAAAACCTCTCAATTCCTCATAACTTCTTGCTCAAAACGGTGAGCATTGGGTGCCATCCAAGGCACCCCTTGCCACTTCCAACACACCCTTTGGCACTCCCATGCATTTCATCCAATTCCCATGTATTCCCATTTAAATGCCATCATGAAAATCACCCCAACAAGTCCCCAACGTGTGGGACTTGTTTGGGTGGTTAAAGCTGGGCAAAACTCTTCCAATTCCCACTTGAACTCACTGATTTACAGTCCCATGGGTTTCCATTTTGACTCACCCAACTCAAGGTATTTTTATTCCAACCCAACTCATCACATTTAATGCATTTCATTTAATGCACATGAGTTAACTCACCTTTTTATTTTATTCCAACTCACCTCAGTCCCACTCAACTGATTTGACTCGTGTTTGAGATCCCTTGAGGGTTCACACGGTCAACAATAGTCAACTCGACCCGCTGGGTCCACTTTTAGCTCCTTGACCCGTTTTTGACTCCATGACCCAATTATGGTATTTTGGTCATTTGTAAATGGTTTTCATATGTGGATCAAGCCTACCCATTTCTTCTCTACTTGATTTCCAATCAAATAAGCTTATCCCCATTTAATTTAAATTCACAAAACGGTCAAATCATCCATTTTAACCCGATAGGTCCCATTTGGGCCCTTTGACCCATTTAGCCACTTTTGACCCAAATGATGAAAATTACCCAACCAATAAAACTTAACATTCATAATATGCTCATATGATTTTATTTTGAGCAATGGGCCCCACTATTTCCTTACTTAACATCACAAAATAACTAATTTAACAACTCAGGGGCATTTTGGTAATTTTCCACTTCATTGAGAAATTGGGGTGTTACAATATAACCCTCTTTTTAAAATTTTCGTCCCGAAAATCGAGTGAAGTAGGGTTCTCAAATTAAATTACACAAACAATTCGGGGTGAGCTGTTCTCATCTCCGATTCAAGTTCCCATGTGGCCTCTTCATCACCATGACGGTCCCATACCACTTTTACGAACTGAATCGCTCTGTTTCGCAACACCCTTTGTTCGGTCTCCACTATCCTGACCGGCTTCTCGACGTACGTCACGTCGCTTTGTACCTCAATATCTTGAACATTTAAAACATGGGACGGATCCGGATTGTATTTCCTTAGCATCGACACGTGGAACACATCGTGTAGAGCTGCTAATTGCGATGGAAGTGCTAATTGGTAAGCTACATCCCCCATCCTTCTTATGATGGAAAACGGTCCCACATATCTTGGCGACAGTTTTCCTTTCTTACCAAACCTCATATGTCCCTTCCGTGGTGAGACTTTTAGAAACACCCAGTCTCCCACTTCGAATTCCAGAAACCGTCTCCTTTTATCAGCATAGCTCTTCTGCCGACTCTGTGCAGTCAACAAGTGTTGACGTATCAACTTAATTTGTGCAGTAGTTTCGGCGACTAGTTCCGGTCCGATCAATGCAGGCTCACCTGCCTCTGTCCAACATACCGGTGACCTACACGGTCTACCATATAAAGCCTCATAAGGAGCCATTTGAAGGCTTGCCTGATAGCTGTTATTATAGGAGAACTCCACCAATGGTAAGTGGTCCTCCCATCCTCCTTTGAAATCTAACATACACGCTCTCAGCATGTCTTCCAAGGTTTGTATTGTTCTTTCAGACTGACCATCAGTCTGTGGATGGAATGCGGTGCTAGTCAATAGCTCAGTCCCCATGGCTGTCTGCATGCTTTGCCATACTCTGCCGGTAAAACGGCCATCTCTGTCCGATACTATCGTTCGGGGAATACCATGTAGTCGAATGATTTCTTTAATATAACGCCGACCCAACGTCTCAGACGAATCCGTCATCTTGATAGGAATGAAATGTGCAGACTTGGTCAGCCGGTCGACTACGACCCAAATGGCGTCATTACCCTTTGAAGACCTCGGCAACCCGGATACAAAGTCCATGGAAATATGTTCCCATTTCCATTCTGGCACGGCTAAGGGTTTGAGCAACCATGGTGGCTTTTGGTGTTCAGTCTTAACTTGTTGACAAGTTAGACAGTGTGCCACGAATTCCGCCACATCCTTTTTTAGTCCATGCCACCAATAATGCCTCTTTAGATCGTGATACATTTTGGTGCTACCCGGATGAATAGAGAACTTGGATTGATGTGCCTCAATCATTAGCTCTTTCCTGCAACTCTTTGGCACATAAGTTCTTCCCCGGAATACAAGACCCTGTCCTGGTCGTAGTTCCCATTCCGGTACAACGGTGCCAGTAGACATCCTGGCCCAAATGTCCTCCACTTCCGGGTCTGCTCTTTGTTCTTGTTCAATCTTGGTGACTATATTGGACCGTATGATTAAATTGTGCAAAACTCCACGGTTTGTAATGTATAGATTGAACTCTCGAATGGTATTCAACATCTCCCACTCGGTTCTGATCAGACATGCCATGGATGCATGTGATATGCGGCTAAGAGCATCAGCCACCTTGTTTGCCTTGCCTGGATGGTATCGAAGTTCGAACTCATAATCCGCCAGATACTCCATCCATCTGCGCTGCCTTAGATTAAGCTCCTTCTGATCAAATAAATATTTCAAACTCTTATGATCAGAATACACTTCAAACTTCTCGCCATAAAGATAATGTCTCCAGCTTTTGAGAGCGAAGACCACTGCGGCTAGTTCAAGATCATGCGTAGGATAGAGGCGTTCATGTATTTTTAGTTGTCTTGAACCATAAGCCACCACACGATGATTTTGACTGAGGACACACCCCAGTCCTTCTCCCGAAGCGTCGCATTCTACTTCATAACCCTTGCCCTTTTCCGGCAAAATCAAAATAGGAGCGGTTGTAAGTCTGTCTTTTAGCTCTTCAAATCTTTGATTGCACAGATCTGACCACTCATACTTGACTCCTTTCTGAGTGAGTCGAGTCAATGGAGACGCTATCTTGGAAAAGTCCATGATAAATTTTCGATAATAACCCGCCAGCCCTAAGAAACTGCGGATCTCGGTCACATTCTTTGGCGCTTTCCATTCACTTACTGCCGCCACCTTTGTTGGATCCACGGCTATACCGTTTTCGGTTATGACATGTCCCAAGAAATTGACCTCGGATAACCAGAATTCACATTTACTGGCCTTGGCATATAGTTTATTCTGCCTCAAAATATTCAAAACTATACGTAAATGCTCTGCGTGTTCCTCCTGACTCTTAGAATAGATCAGGATATCATCAATGAATACAATTACAAATTGATCTAAATAGGGACGGAAGATTCTGTTCATCAAATCCATGAACACTGCCGGCGCATTCGTGAGTCCAAATGGCATGACCACGAACTCAAACAGTCCATACCGCGTCCGAAAAGCTGTCTTTTCTATATCTTCCTCCCTAACTCGAATTTGATGATAACCAGACATCAAATCGATCTTTGAAAAATGGCTTGAACCCCTCAATTGATCGAGTAAATCATCGATCCTGGGTAGAGGGTACTTGTTCCGGACTGTTAGCTGATTCAGCTTTCGGTAGTCCACGCACATCCGAAGTGAGCCATCCTTCTTCTTCACAAATAACACTGGTGCTCCCCACGATGATGTACTGTTCCGGATGCAACCCAGCCTAAGCAGTTCATCAATCTGCTTCTTTAGTTCTGACATCTCTGCTGGTGCCATCCGATAGTGTGGTAACGACACTGATGTTGTGCCAGGGTACAGCCTGATCTCGAAGTTAATCTCCCTCATAGGTGGTAAACCAGGGAGTTCCTTTGGAAACACATCCCCAAATTCTTGTACAATTTTCGGAAGTTCAGTAACTGGAGCTTTGTTTATGGTGATATTATTCAATACCACGTGGTTTAACCCTTCCTGTAATCCACTTTGTTTATCTGCACGAACTACATATTGCTTGCCCTCGGGTGACTTAAATGTCACTCTTCGACCATAACAGTCGATGTTGGCATGAAACTTTGCCAACCAATCCATTCCGAATATAATATCATATTCCGACATGTCCAGCACTAAATAATTGAACTCAAATCTGAGTCCAGCTAATTCGGTGTTAACCGCAGTACAAATAAGTCCCAATGCCGAATCTCCGACAGGGGATACAATAGTAAGTTCTGTGGCTAATCTTTGAACTAATGTACCAGTAGCAGTAATAAACGATGCAGCTATAAAGGAGTGTGACGCTCCGGAATCAAATAGTGCATAAGCATATGAGCTACTCACTACTGCCATACCTTGTATCACAGGATGATCCTCCTCCTCTTCCTCTGGAGAAGTTAGAGTGAATAATCTTCCTGCTCCAGCAGGGTTAGACCTTCGACCTCCCCGGCCCTGCATTCTGCCTCCTCTGGAGTATGCCGGTCTAGCTGGCGGACGAAATGATCCTCTTGAGTTAGACAGCCTGTTGAGCTTTGGGCAATCCTTTTTGTAGTGACCAGGTTGATCACAGTGGAAGCAAGTATTCACTCCTCGGGATGCTTGAGTGACCGCAACAGATTGAGTGGGCTGGTTGGGGCGAAAGCCCCCACTTGATCCAACAGACGGTGAGGGTCTGCTGAAATTCGGTCTGAACTTTTTGTTGGGTTGATACCCACCTCTCCCACTCGGAGCTCGGCGGTTGTCCACTCTGGCAAATTCCGCCATCTCTTGTTCCACAATGGTGGCCCTGCTGACCACTTCCGCCAGCGTGGCTGCTTTGAACACAGTTACCTTGGCCCTAATGTTTGGCCGTAACCCACGCTCGAACTTGCGAGCCTTTCGATATTCTGTGTCCACAATATAGTATGCATAGATTGACAGGCTGAGGAATTCTTGGTGATACTCAGCCACCGTCATTGAACCTTGTACTAACATCATAAAGGCCTGAATTTGACGTTCTCTTTCTTCCTCTGGAAAGTAGCGCTCTAGAAATGTCGCGGAGAATTGCTCCCAGGTCATAGCAACTCTTTCTCTTCTTGGCACAAGTGCCTGTTGTTTCTCCACCACCTTCCACCATTTGGCAGCGTCATCCACCAGCTGTGACGTGGCCAATAATATTTTATGGGCATGACTCTTGATGTTCAAAAGAGTCAATATATGCGAAATCTTCTCCAACCAATTCTCGGCCGCAATAGGCCCTTCTCTGCCCTTGAAGTAAGGTGGGCGCTGGTGCTGAAAATCTCTGACCATATTTCGGTCATTATTTTCGCTCATGTTTCCCCCTCCGTTCAAATGTTGTTGGAGGACAGATGTAACCACGGCTTGCACCAAGCTGTGCAGTTCAGGAGGTACAAAGGGTACAGTCATATTACTATTCTCCTCCTCCTCGCGTCGATACGACGAGTCATATTCCTCCTCGTCGTCCTGTTGATACGTAGGATCACTCCCTTCTTCTTCCCGCCGAGAGTGGTGAGATTCTTCCTCACTGTGAGATCGTTCATGAACAGATCTCTCTTTGTCATGAACGGACGGCTCTCTTTCAGGTTCCGATGACGCCTTCTTGCGTCGGGGTACCACCTTCCCTTGTGGTGTGATAATGAGCACATCATCCTTCTTTTTATCGTCCTGACGAGTCCTTCTCTTTGACACCCCCTCACCTAGTCCGATCTGTAAAACTTTCTTTTTTCCCTTCAGATCTTTTACCACCTTTTTCTGTGGCGCCATTTAGTCCTAATCCATGGAAACATCATAGACTTAGTTTCCATTAACAATATGCAACACATGCCATGAATCCTCATAAAAACATGAAATCATATATTTATATAAATTCAAACTGCATCTTTGTACAAAGGTGGGTAGGGTGAAACAAACCCTATGTATAACAAAATATACCCCCTTACAAAATTGACCCTCTTTTTAATACCCCTACAATTACTTCCTATCCTAGTCTTCCGTAGAAGACTCCGCATCAAAAGCGAACTTGAATCGGTTATCAGGACACGTCATCGCCGTGTGCCCCAATACCTCACAAGTCGTGCAGGGTACTAATCCAGGTCCTCCGATGTATGGACAATTAGTCCTTGCCTCACCATGCCCATGTAGTCCACAGGACGGGCAGACAACACCCAGTGGATGAGGACAATACCGGCAGTGGTGCCCATCTTGATTGTACAGTTCACATGTGTCATAGGGATCTATCTCCCCAAGTGATTCCAATATAATAGGTACACCAGCCATGGGATCCTCCAGTAAATGTGCTAGATCATCCTCCTCTTCCTCAGGAGGTTCCACCATTTCAGGAATGTCATCCATCAGATCCTCTGGAAGAGGCGCTAAGTCCACATCAGCTTCTTCAGGAGGTCCCTCCTGAAGATCCACATTAACTTCCATACTGATACTGTCGGAAGTTGACACCAAATCTACCGGACAACTTGGTGTCCCTTTATCCCATAACTCAGTGTATTCTTCGTTGCTTGACATATCTGTGCCACATCATTTCAAACACAAACATATTCAACAATAATTCTAAATAAACCACTCTTGGTTTCCAGGGAATTTTGATCATGCAAAATATCATGTACCTTGTTTAGGAAGATTACCAAATCAACATTCTTTGTTTTCTTTTTATTTCTGGGGAAATCTCTAATTTCCTATTGTTTGTTTCTCAGTGTGGGGATTTCAAGGGAGTTCATCCTACCTTGCTACGTTTGATATGTCCAGTTATGATGATTGTACTTTACTTTGCGATCTTTCATTGTTGTTCTCAGATTGATTGTTCAGTCCGAGTCACTCGAAGTAAATTAATCCGGCCCCCAGGCAGCGGACTCCGAAAGTCGGTCAGTTGGGATTCTTATCCGTCAGTGAGACATGAAACCGTCTTAATCTTACTTCGATGATTCAACTTCCCGTTTCGCTCTGATACCAACTGTAACGCCCCGCCCTTTCCGAGAATTTCAGAGTCTAATTTTTTTTTTTTTTTTTTATAAACAAAGGAAGAGAGCGGGCGGCGTCACGACGCGAGTTAAGTTCAGACTACCCAAGTCTGAACCTTAACTGGCCACCCATGTGTACATGGAATAGACCATGATAGTAATTCACACATGGAACTAACATCAACATGCGAAATAAAAAGACGAGATAACAAGTAATAGTCTTAAATAATAAATAACATAGATCAACCATCCACAAGTTATTATCCTAAACAAACCATAGCAAATAACGAATTATTACATGTCCGACAATAGTATTCAAATGACAGTAATAAAACGTAATCCAAATCCATTATTTAAGCACTTAGGCTCAGCTCCCCTCTTGGTCAATGACCTTCCCTTTCCCCTTGTTTGTACCTGCAATCTCCTCTGAGGATAGAATTAGGGCGTTAGATCAACGCGCCCAGTAGGTTCCCGAATCAGGGCTACCACATGTTAGCATATAAAACATGCATATACATATCATATTACATGATCATCAAAACAGGTAAAACAATGCTATGAAATATGCACATGCAATGAGCATCCCCCATCATGTACTTTCATAGCCATCACTTGACGTGCCTCGCACCGACAAGGTAAATTACAACACACCTTCATCTCTTCTATAAGCGATGTACATGTAATGAGCAACCCCCATCATGTACCATCGTATCCATCACTGTAGAACTTCATTCATTATCCCATGACTATGCATGAGATGCCAATGCCTGTATGCCATTTGTTAATGCATAATATATCATTTGAAACACATATGTTAAAACAAGAGTATCATAAGAAATATTGGGTAAAAACTGTGGTTACAAGTAGGTAGGAAACCTACATAAACTTTGATTAAGTGTCCGTTCCTTTTTGAGCTTCACTCGGTCACGACTCGCACTTCCTTCAACTCTCGTCACCTTGTGATGTAACAATAAGTAAATCATTCTAATATTTAAATATCCATTCACATATAAGACCCAAACATCTTGTGGGGTTCTTCATTCGTCAACTTTAATCTCCAAACTTATCAAATAATCATTGATTGGGTTCGGCCATACTACTTGGCCGAACCACATCCTATGGGTTTTTATCCCACTTTCCATCATCATCAATGGTTGATTACATAGTCCATAATTATCATGTATGTCTCCTTAATTAAAACAACCATAAGTTCCCATTCAAAACAGCCCATTTATTTCAAAACAGCCCCATGGGGTTCGGCCATACTCATAGCCGAACCCTAGGGTTCACTTGATCCAATCACACCATGATCACTCAGGGTCTAATCATGCTAACTCAACCATGATTTAAACATGGTTCAGCCGCATATTAACCCACCAAAACAGTAACATATTAATCCATTTATTACCATAAAAACACCATATCTTCATATGGTTTTTAACTCACCAAACACATGAAAGACTTACATGGGGTTCGGCCATCCAAGGTGGCCGAACCCTAAGTCCATGTTTTGGTCTTTCATACATATTTTTGGTGTCACTTATTCATATAAAATCAGCACATCATTGCTGCACTTTAACCTCTCAAAACCATCTAATTATTTTGTCCAAATAACCATCATACCTCATGGGATTCGGCCATCCAAGATGGCCAATCCCCATGGTCCATTTTTTCCAGTTTTAATCTACTGTTTTAGATCAGTAACTTAACCATAACATTACCATGGTTCAGCCATATATTGGCCAACCAAAATCAGTACATAATCTTCATGTAAATCACATAAAAACTCCATGATAATGTATGGTTTTTATCTCTCAAAACCATCACCATTAACCACAAAATGATCACACCATTGCATGGGGTTCGGCCATGCTCATTGGCTGAACCCTATGGCCTTTGGTTTGAACCACTTAAACATGTCATCTTATGTCTAATCTAATCATCCAAAACAGTAAAACATTTGCATGGTTTTATCCTACAAAAATCATCAAGATTTCAACATGATATCATGGGATTCGGCCATCCAAGATGGCCGATCCCCATGGTCCATCTTCTCCAATTTTACTCCACTGATTAGACCACATATCTTCAGCCTTTTCTGATATCCAAACCCATGTTTTAACCCTCTTTAAGCATGTATTTTAAATCTTAATAAAATAAGTAAAAACAGTCCCCAAATGGATGGTTTTAAATTTCAAAAACCATAACCATTAACCAACTCTTTTCATTTCTTTTGACACCTTCTTCCATGGTTTAGACTCTTGATGCATTTGGCTATTCCAAGGCTGAATTATGCCATCCAAATCCAAGATTTAAAATCCTTTATCTTGCATCTAAACACATACAATTGTTCATCATTTTTGCATGGTTTTTAGCCTCCAAAAACCATCAAAATACCCAAACCAATGTCATGGGGTTCGGCCATCCAAACTGGCCGAACCCAATGTGATTTGTTTACCACTTAAGACAACCTTTAACCAAGGCTTAGGTCCTTGATAAAATCAGCCATTCCATGGCCAATTCATGTTCCACTTAATCTAACTTATTAAATAACATTGTAAGGAATTCTTACCAAATTCCAAGCTTTTCTTATGCCTTTGCTCCTTGCCTTCTTCTCTCTTGTTTCCTTCCTTCTTTCTTCCTTTGTCTCAGCTGATTAGAAGCATGAACCAATGGTGAAATCACCAAGATAAAATTCGGCCAAGGAGGTGTTCTTGAGAGAGGGAAAGGAGATGGAATTCTAATGCTTTTGCAATGTGGAATTCGGCCAAGTGAGGGTGATCACTCCTTTTGTTTTTCAGCCCCCAAAAAACCTCTCAATTCCTCATAACTTCTTGCTCAAAACGGTGAGCATTGGGTGCCATCCAAGGCACCCCTTGCCACTTCCAACACACCCTTTGGCACTCCCATGCATTTCATCCAATTCCCATGTATTCCCATTTAAATGCCATCATGAAAATCACCCCAACAAGTCCCCAACGTGTGGGACTTGTTTGGGTGGTTAAAGCTGGGCAAAACTCTTCCAATTCCCACTTGAACTCACTGATTTACAGTCCCATGGGTTTCCATTTTGACTCACCCAACTCAAGGTATTTTTATTCCAACCCAACTCATCACATTTAATGCATTTCATTTAATGCACATGAGTTAACTCACCTTTTTATTTTATTCCAACTCACCTCAGTCCCACTCAACTGATTTGACTCGTGTTTGAGATCCCTTGAGGGTTCACACGGTCAACAATAGTCAACTCGACCCGCTGGGTCCACTTTTAGCTCCTTGACCCGTTTTTGACTCCATGACCCAATTATGGTATTTTGGTCATTTGTAAATGGTTTTCATATGTGGATCAAGCCTACCCATTTCTTCTCTACTTGATTTCCAATCAAATAAGCTTATCCCCATTTAATTTAAATTCACAAAACGGTCAAATCATCCATTTTAACCCGATAGGTCCCATTTGGGCCCTTTGACCCATTTAGCCACTTTTGACCCAAATGATGAAAATTACCCAACCAATAAAACTTAACATTCATAATATGCTCATATGATTTTATTTTGAGCAATGGGCCCCACTATTTCCTTACTTAACATCACAAAATAACTAATTTAACAACTCAGGGGCATTTTGGTAATTTTCCACTTCATTGAGAAATTGGGGTGTTACATAAACGCCTTGTGAGATCCCGTTACCTTAAAATATAATAATAAATCAAAACCAAGTCCCACTTGATTTTCAACATTTAAAGTCAATTAACCAAGCTTGTGGGGTTCGGCCATACACCATGGCCGAGCCTCACCCTTTTTGTTCATTTATTCCACTAATTACCAAAATGCCATTGGTCTAAACCTTAGTTAATATTCCATTTATTTTAATCCAAAATGCATAACCCTAGGTCCGCCAAACAATTCCCATGTTTAGGTCCAAAAAACATAGATCATAAACATCTAAGTTCTCCAAATAATTCCTCATGGGGTTCGGCCATACATCATAGCCGAACCCATGATCCAATACTTTCACTTATATTTACAGCAATGCCATCCATGGCTAACAGTGCCCGTAGTTCAATAATATAATTGATAAACATAAATTGGTATGCTCCAATTAATATTTAATCAATCACTTAAGTTAAGTCCATGACCAATCCATGTTAGAGCTCCATTAATGATCCATTAACCTAAGCATATCAAGTCCATAAAATCCATAATCATTTATTTGCATTCTCCAATTGGTCCACCATTTATTTAAATATTAAACCCATAAAGAACCTCATGGGGTTCGGCCATACACCATGGCCTAACCCATGACCTTTCATTTTAACCTTTAATTACCACTTTGCCATTATAAGAGAATCCATAAATAGGCAAGTCTATAACAAGAAGGTCCATAAATAGAAAGTCCATAATTAGAAACTTTTCTAATTTAATCCCCAACTTTCAAAAACGATCCATTCTTTCCATTCTTAGATCCTTTCTAAATTAAACTCCACATTCCATTTAAAATATTCATAGACATACACTTATAGAAATTGATTCATGGATGGTCGAACCCATGATGTCCAACTTTCTAATCATATTACTTCCCATGAATCAAGGTTCCCTTCAAAAATAATCCAAAGGTCCAATTTAGTCTCTACCTTCCAAAAATTAGATAGTTTCCTAATTTAGAAACCATTTTTCCATAATTGGAATGCTTCCAAATTTAGCAATCAAAATCCATCTACCATTCCAAAACAACCCCATGGGGTTCGGCCATACACCATGGCCGAACCCTATGGTTATTTAATTTCTTTCCTTGAACATAACTCCATAATTTTCTTCCATTAGTTCCATAATCTAATTGCATTAACATTATCCCAAATTTCTCTATAGGGTCCGGCCATACACCATGGCCGAACCCTAAGGTCCTTGGTTCTCCATCAAAACATTCATTTAAATAATTAACCTTAGGTCCATATAATTCAATGCCTAAGAAAATCCCAAATTCATATTACATGATCAACAAACTCCCATAAAAATTCATGAACATATTTGGTGGGGTTCGGCCATACACCATGGCCGAACCTCACCCCATTTCTTCCATTCTTTTGATGTTATATCTTAGCCATAATCAAATCATGGTTCGGCCATGCAATGGCCGACCCATATCCTTAACCATATCTCCATTTAAAATTATCATGATTATTTGCCAATCTTCTTCCATGGGTTTCTTTTCTTTTAAACAAAAATATAAAATCAAACTACTAGCCGTTTACGCGACTCCTTCAGGTTTTTCTCCGGTTGTTCTTTGCTCTTCTAATCCTTTTCCTTTCTTCTTGATCTTTCCCAAGACTAAGAACACCTCTTGCTGGCTGCCCTTTCCTCTCCTTCTTCTTGATCTTGGTGAGAATGACAATTGAGAGAGAGAAAATAAAATTCGGCTATGGGGTTGTTTTTATATAACCTCCTGTTTAATCCTAATGTGGAAGGTGTCTAATGCCGTGTACTCCTCATCTTTTAAAACCTTCACTCGGCCAATGTAATTGAAATAACCATTGCCGTGTGCTCCTTTGCTTGAGATAGCCATTGCCGCGTTTAGGCTTCCCACTTTGGGAAGGTCCTAATTTAATCTCCAACTCATGCGCATAAACATGGATTGCACACTTATTTAATTTTCTCAAGATGTTTTATCATATCTATGTGGATATGAAAATCCTACATAAGCCTATGCAACTCCTAAAATCTTTCATCAATTTCTTCCATGCGGATATCTTAATTTAGTCTCTACTTTCCAAAAATTAGATAGTTTCCTAATTTAAAACCATCTTTCAATAATTGGAGTGCTTCCAAATTTAGCGACCAAAATCCATCTACCATTCCAAAACATCCCCATCGGGTTCGGCCATACACCATGGCCGAACCCTATGGTTCTTTAATTTCTTTCCTTGAACATAACTCCATAATTTTCTTCCATTAATTTTATAATCTAATTGCATTAACATTATCCCAAATTTCTCTATGGGGTCCGGCCATACACTATGGCCGAACCCTAAGGTCCTTGGTTCTCCATCAAAACATTCATTTAAATAATTAACCTAGGTCCATATAATTCAATGCTGAAGAAAACCCCAAATTCATATTACATTATCAACAAGCTCCCATAAAAATTCATGAACATATTGCATGGCCGAACCTCACCTCTTTTCTTCCATTCTTTTGATCTCATATCGTAGCCATAATCAAATCATGGTTCGGCCATGCAATGACCGACCCATATCCTTAACCATATCTCCATTAAAAATTATCATGATTATTTGCCAATCTTCTTCCATGGGTTTTTTTTTCTTTTAAACAAAAATATAAAATTAAACTACTAACCGTTTATGTCATGCCCAGACCAGAAGGGTAGGCCCAGAATGCGACTGATTTTTTTTTTTAAGCTAAGACTAAACTAGCACAATACTCAAGCATTCTAACTGGGCCGGATCAACAGTTGGGCCCAAAGGTCACACACGATCCCAACATGTGGACTCAAACATATATCATAAGTCCCTCCCAAGAGACACAAACACAAATAAATATCAACACACATAAATCCAAACACTGAATTATCATTCAAAATCAACACCATTAGAGTAACTACATAAACGTAGTAGCTTAATACATAACATTGATACAAATTTAGTACCACACTCGGTACTTTACAAAAGCAAGAGGTTCCAAGAACCTAGAAAGAAAAGAGAAGGGTACTCCCCTCAGTGGGAATCCCAAAACTCCGCCGCAGCTTATCCACTCTAATCTTGAAATAGAGGATTTTCCTCCTCGGGTTCATCTCTTGAAAGGTGAGTGTGGTGAGCTAACTAGCCCAGTGAAGGAAATATAATAATGCAGTTAAGTAAACAACAGGTTAGCAATAATCAACAGTTGCAATAATATCCCATGATTGATAACAAATAAGCATAATATCATCATCAGTCCCATAATTCATCATTCCTTCTAATACTGCTATCTTCCAACATGACGCCTATCGACTACGCTGAGACCATTGTATTAAGTCCCGACACGGTCAAAATACATCCTTACAAGTATATCTCCGGCTCTCCCTTAGTCGATACTGACACCCTCAAGTCAGCAACTGTCGACACCCATAGTCCAGTAGACGTAAACCATCTCACAGACATGGGCGATATTGGTTCAATAGTCAAAGGCACGTGGAAGTAGTCTTACACATTTCACATGATCAACATCATAGCATTCGTAA
The DNA here is from genome assembly GCA_013350335.1 of Chimonanthus salicifolius. Taxonomy (NCBI): domain Eukaryota; kingdom Viridiplantae; phylum Streptophyta; class Magnoliopsida; order Laurales; family Calycanthaceae; genus Chimonanthus; species Chimonanthus salicifolius. The sequence continues at coordinate 48,802,930 of CM023533.1, forward strand.
GCATCATAAGCACGCTTATTATAGTGCATCTTGTCTAGGCACATGAGTGGGTTCATCAAATCTGAAACCACTCATTGTTCAAGACTCATTTCATAATAAAACTTGTTTACATTTTCTGCAAAGTTAAGTTCCCTCACCGTATATGTGTGGTTTCGCGGTCTCTGTTCAAACAACAAACAAGTGCACAATCAATCCTAAGCCACATACATAGCATCAAATACATACACACAAGTAGTATTTTGAAATCATCTTTGTTTTTCGAAAAATATCCAAGGTATATGGAATTGAGTCTCCTACTTGGTGTCTATCCTTTTTAAATTACAATAATCCACAATATATAGAAATAAAAAGTTACTCAGTCCAAACTCATATTGTCTTCCGGGCATTAACCATATTTGACTTATTGAGTTAGGTCTAGATACTCAGGTCACTTCTCGGTTGTCTTCTGGATAGGACCAGATAGAACATTTTGAGTAAGGCCTCGAGGTCACTCAGTGCCTGACAAATATAGCGTCGGCCTGGAAGTGAAATCACTCAGTGATTGACCAATAGGGTCGGCCTGGAGGTGAATACAATACTATTTATACTATAGTAATAAGAGAAGAGGGTCAGTACATTTTTTTAATTTATCAATGGGTACTAACATCACAAGCATCAACATAATCCAACAATAATATATTTTTTTTCTTCGTCCACTGTCTGCAATAGCAGACAGTGAGGGGCAGACACTGTATGAAAAACGGATCCGGAAACAGTGGGTTTCCCAGATTTGGTTTCCACATCTAGCCGGTCCGATGGACTCCTCTAGGAGTCCTCTTTCCATAGGGAGAGGTTTAAAGTTTCAAAACTCAGTAGGCCATTAGATCTTAACACCAAAAGCCTACTGACACTAAGAAAATCAAGTTTTTCCTTAAACTTCAAAACCATTTTACACACCCAAAACTTAACCAAAATCAGTTTTTCTAGATTCTAAACCAACTGAAATTGAAAGAGGAACATAATGGTTACCTTTACTGGAGTTCCTGGGATGAAAATCTGAACTTTGAAAAATTTTCCTCTTAAGCTTACAGGTGATGAAAACTGGGAAAGTAGAGAAAAAAAGAGGCCGGGAGAGAGAGCTGGGTTTGGTTTCAGCTGACTGAGAGACTGAGATGGAGAATAGATAGATTTGTTGGGAGTGAAAACCAGGAGAGGAGGGCCATATTTATAGAGTTTTGGTCGTGGAAGCTGGCCGGATGGCCACTGCATGCAGTTACGGGTGACGCCTGAAACAGTAAGCACTGTTTGGTTGCAATTCAGCCCCTCTGAAAAACTGGTTTTGCAAAAAGGCCCCTATTTTGATAAAAACTGGATTTTCAACTTAAAATCTGATTTTTTAAGCTCAAAAATTTAATCCAACCTCACCGATGAGTTGGGTTTTAAAAACTCTAGTCACCATAAAAATTTTGAGATTTAAAACTCACTAAAAATCATTGATTTAAACAAAAATCATAATTTAACACTATTTACTTAATTAAACAAATGATTAGTAAAAAAATTTAGAAACCTCATTTTGGGATGTGAAAGAATAACTAGACCATACTTAAAATGGTCTAACATAAAATACTTCTTTCAAAATTAATCTCACTTCGAAAATCATTTAAAATAATTATTTTTCCCTTTCGGGGTTTTGACGAGCGGTTTTAAATACCATTTTCTGAAAATAAAATTATTTTAAAATCAGAAATACAATTCATTGATTAAGGAGAATCATATCATCTAATAATAATCACATAATAACATAATTTATAAAATAATAATAATAATAAGCGGTGAATTCTCCAGCTGGACGAGCTGGATCACTAAGCATTCGAGCTTGGATTGGGCCACACCTGGGCTTTTCACAAAGGCCTAACCGAAATCTTCGAGATTAACCGGTCAAGTAAGATTTATTAGGCTAAACTATGCCTAATCTGGGTCAGGGTATTACATCCTACCCCCCCAAAAGAAATTTGGTCCCGAAATTTAAAACAAACTTCTACCTTTTTGACCAAAGAACAGGCCAGGGTGCAACTTCCCCATCATCTCTTCTGGTTCCCACGTCTCGTGTTGCACGTCGCGATGTTGCCACAGCACTCGCACTAGAGGAATAGACTTCCTCCGGAGCTATTGAGTCCTGTGCTCTAGTATCTTCACTGGCATTTCTTCGAAAGTTAGGTCCTCCGAGACTTCGATCTCTTCAAAACTTATCACATACGACGGATCAGGCTCGTACTTCCTTAACATAGACACGTGAAATGTACTATGCACTCTCTCCAAAGCTTGAGGAAGGTCCAACTGATAGGCCACTTCCCTATTCTATTCATGATCTCAAAGGGTCCAACATATCGAGGTGATAGCTTTCCCTTGCACCCAACCGTTGCAATCCATGACGTGGTGCCACACCTAAGAAAACTCTGTCGCCAACTGCAAACTCCAACGTTCTTCGCCTTTTGTCAGCATAACTCTTTTGTCTGCTCTGGGCTGTCTTGAGACGATGTCTGATCACTACAACTTGTTCTAACATCTCACACACTAGATCAGGTCCTAGTAGCGCTTTGTCTCCTACCTCTATCCAACAAAGAGGTGACCTGCAAGGTCTGCCATACAGAGCCTCGTAGGGTGCCATATGCACACTGGAGTGATAACTGTTGTTGTAGACGAACTCGATCAAAGGCAAGTGATCTTCCCAACTTCCCTGCATATCCATAACACAGGCTCTTAGCATATCCTCTAAGGTTTGAATGGTTCTCTCTGATTGACCATCCGTCTGAGGGTGAAAAGCAGCGTTGAAGCACAACTTAGTTCCCAACTCCTCTTGCAATCCTTGCCAAAATCTTGATACAAACCTAGGATCTCTATCAGATACAATGGATATAGGTACTCTATACAATCTGACTACCTCCTTTAAATACAATTTACTTAGAGTGGTCAAAGAATCCGTCTTCTTGATCGGCAGAAAGTGAGCTGATTTCTTCAATCGATCGACTATTATCCAAATAACGTCAGTTCTTCTTGGGAGACTTCGGGAATCCAGTTACAAAATCCATCATGATATGCTCCCACTTCCATTCAGCCATTTCTGAAGGTTGCATCTTTCCACCAGGTCGTTGATGTTCCGCTTTCACTTGTTGACAAGTTAAGCACTTAGACATAAAATCTGCTACTTCTCGCTTCATACCTTTCCACCAGAACAGTCGCCGCAAGTCATAATACATCTTTGTACCACCAGGATGCACTGCAAAGCGAGAACGATGAAAGTGATCAAGCACCTTTCTCCTGCTACTCGTCCGACTTTGGTATAAAAGTCTGTCTTTGAATGTCAGACCTCCATTCGCTTTGAGCTTCCAATCTTCCGGAGTCGCTCCTCCTGAAAGTTGAGTCGCCAACTCCTTCGCTTCTGGGTCGCTCTGTTTTCCTTCCATCACCAATTTAATTATCTCGGGTTGTAGAACCAAACTATTGATTCTCGCTGACCTGCTTCCTTCAATCAGCTCCAGATCGTACTCGTACAGAACTTTCAACATCTTCCACTGCAAGGATGCCATCCTCGCCACGTCGCTGTGAGACTTCCTGCTTAAGGCATCGGTCACTACGTTGGCTTTCCTTAGGTGATAAGAGAGACTAAAGTCGTAATCTCCCAGGTACTCCATCCATCTTCGCTGCCTCATATTCAAGTCTTTCTGAGTGAAGATATACTTGAGACTATGGTGATCAGAAAATACATTGAACTTCTCACCATATAAGTAATGTCTCCACAACTTTAACGAGAATACAATGGCTGCCAACTCCAAATCATGAGTCGGGTAGTTCTGCTCATGTCCCTTCAATTGCCTGGAACCATAAGCTACTACTTGTAACGCCCTGCCCCTTTTCACTAAAATCAGAGTCTTTTTTTTTTTTTTTTTTGAAATAAAGAGTGACAAAGGGCGCTGGACGTCACGACGCGAGTTAAGTCCGAACTTCTAAAGCCCGGCCCTTAACTGGCCAATCCTACGTGTGCAGTGGAAACTAAGTCCACGAGAACGGTTCACACCTACAAAGTAAGCTCAAGGAATTATAACTTAATGCGGAATTATAATAGAGTCTATCCTACCAATTTTAGATAGCAAGGAAGATTACACCATTTAAATTACTAAATTACCTCAAAATCACAGTGTCCAAAATAAAATCTAAAACATAGCAAGTAATCTAAATTATTACATTCCGACGAGCTAAGCTACTCAAATTACATTTCAAAAATAAATCTTAAATAAACTAAGTAGCTCGCTTCCCCGAGCTCCTACGGATGGCTCCCATCTCGTCCTTCGATTCCGCCATCTCCTGCGTCATCAGCTAAGGTGGAAGTAGGGCGTTAGACAACGAGCCCAGTATGATTCCGAGTAGGGCTAACACATGGATTAGTGATAATAATGCATATAGGGAATAAGATCAAACAAATCATGAAATCGAATGTCATGCCATGGGTACCTATGTCATGAGTCCCACCCATCATCCTTAACATTGTACAATGTCATATTTCCAATCATATATAAAATCCCCCTTGATGGAAAAACCTCATCAAGATATCCCCATGTTTGCTTCTTGATCGCTCCGACGGAGCATGGACTCCGATTATATCTCAACACAGCAAGATATCCCCATGTTTGCTTCTCGGTCGCCCCGACGGAGCATGGACTCCGGTTCCTTTATTTTCCCGCCCATGCCATGCATGAGATGTAAATGCATTACGCTATGTAATATATATAATTCATGGCCTTCATATATAATTCATAGCCTAATCATATAATTCATGGCCTTAAAATATAATTCATAGTCTTACATATAGTTCATATCCTTAAAATCCATCATAAACATATCATAGAATTACCAAAATAATTCAATAAAACATCCATACACACATAGTCCATGGCTTACAACAAGGTTGGAATCCTACCGAATACCGACTAATGTCCTCTTACGTTTTAGTCGGATAATCTGGTCACCGATACGCACACTGCTTGCGATATCCGATACCTTTTTACAAACGAATAATCAGCCCATGTTTTTAACCATTTAAATCCATTAATCTTACCTTAGCGGGGTTCGGCCATACACCATGGCCGAACCTCACTAACTAGGTTTGTGGGTCCCATTTAATCCATTAATTATTTTAATTACATGGGTCTAAAAACTAGCACCCTAGGCTTATTAATCACACATAAGGTTGTTACTTAGAGCCCCTAAGTCCATGATCATCTCCCATGGGGTTCGGCCATGTACCATGGCCGAACCCATGGTTCTTGAATTTGGCCATTATATACGGTTTTGCCACTCTTCCTCCATGGTTAAGTTCTCATTTCATTCCTCCATTCTTAGGCCCATAATTGACCCATAACTTGGATCCCTTAATGATTCATTAGCCATGACACATCATTATTAAAAATCAGCCACTTAATTACCCTAATCCCCATTCATTAATCACATACTTAGCTCCATACTTAGCCCATCAATTGGCTTGTAAAATGGGTCATGGGTTCGGCCATGCACCATGGCCGAACCCATGATGTCTTTTACCCATTTTTCTTAGGCCTATTTACCACATTTAGATTCAAAATAAGTCCCTCCATGAGGGGGTTTAAATCATACCTTTAAATCACCATTTTAAATCATCATTAAGTATATTTTTGGGTCCATCAAGGCTACCAATATTCTCCATTATTTTTTCATATTTTACACCCATTAAAATTCCAAATACATCACCATAGGGTTCGGCCATACACCATGGCCGAACCATGGTTCATGGTTCATCTTCCTCTACCACCTTTGAGGCCATTAAAAATCATTAATACCTTCCATGATTTTCTTCACTAAGATCCCTTTAAATTTTACAAACATTTGACCCTTTTAAGCCTCCAATTCATTAATACATTACTCCTTGTTCTCCATCCTTTTAACTCCATTTAAAACCACCATTACATTACCATAGGGTTCATCCTCATCCATGCCTTTTTAGGCCATTAAAAAATCATTCACATCTCCCATAAATTTCCTCATTTACAATCCCTTTAAAAATTACCACATTTAATCATTAAAACCCTAACAATCATAAATCATCCTCCATGGCTTCCATTCTTTATAACCTCATTAAAATCACTTAATCACCTACCATGGGGTTCGGCCATACTACATGGCCGAACCCTATGGTCCATGGTTCTTTCCAAAAATTACATACATCCATGCTTAATTAATACATAATATCCTTTATACATCCATTTATTTTTCTTAATCTCCCCTTCCCATTTTGTCCATTTCTCACTTTATCTTTTGGATGGATTTTAAATCCAAGGCCCATGATATTTTTGGCCACCATCTAAGAAATGGATTCCATTTTTAAACCATAAAAACTTAATATCTTGTTTAGAGATACTTACAATCCGACGGCTCCTCCGACTTTTCTTTCTCCTCTTAGACTCCTTGGCCTTTCTCCTTCTTTTTCTCTTTGGTTGGTCGGCCAAGATGAGCTTGATCAATGGTATCCCCAATGCTTGGGTTCGGCCAACATGGGGTGTGTTTGAGAGAGGGAGAGGAGGAGATGGTGAGAAAGAAGATACTAAGCCTTGATCTTGGAGTGGTGGCTTATGCTTTGAGTTTTTTCTTCTTTTCTTCTAAGTCTTCTTCTTCTTTTCTCCTTAGTTTTCTTCTTCCTTCCTTGAGTGTGGGGGACAGCAATGAGAGGGAGAAAGAGAGGAAGAGAGTGAGATAAGAGTGGGATTTGAGAGATGAGATGAAAACCATCTCCTTTTGGTTCCTTAGACTACACTCAACCATTAATTCTCCCACCAACCAACATGGGCTAATGTGCTTAGTGGTGGTAGGTGGGATAAAACCACCACTTAAGCCAACGGTTTTGGCCCTTAAGATGGAGTGGTTTGGTCTTCCATTTGACCATTTAACCAAACTTAATTAATGTAATTAATTAAATCCTTAACTTAGGTTAATTAATCCCTATTTAATCTCTTTTAATCTACTTGATTCCTCTCCATTATTCCACCCATGGTTGATCAAGTCAACCATGGTGGCCAGCCCCACCAATCCTTGGTCCACACTCCACCTCACTTAGTGAGGTGGAGATAGGTCCCATTCGGCCATGTCACCTAGGTTTAATAAATTCTAACTTAGGTGATTTAAATTTAATTTAATCCATTCCTCTTATTGGATCACCATTGGGCCCATGGCCCAATTAAATTCCCTCTTATCCATTTACCCTAGAGCTTAAATCCTTTTGGCCCATTGGGTCCCAAATGGGTATTGGGCCCAATTTGACCATCCTTGGCCCAATTAGCGATCATTGACCATTTAAATGAGCTTCATCCAACCCATGGTCCATTGGACCATACTTGGGCCTTTGCCCCAAACTTTGATCCACTTAACATCTATTCCATCAAAATTCCCAATTTCCATCATTAAAATAAATAATAGCCACATATATATTGATTTAAAAATTCTGGGCTATTACACTACCTTCCCCTCCTGCATCAGCACACAACCCAAACTAAACTTGGACGCGTCGCAATACACATCGTAACCTTGTCCTTGTTCGGGTATCACCAAAGCTGGAGACGTCGTCAACTTCTCCTTCAGCTCAGTGGAATGCTCTTTCACAAGCTTCGTTCCTTTCGAACTTCACTTTCTTCCTCGTCAGCTGAGTCATCAGCACCGCGATCTGAGAGAAATGTGGGATAAACTTTCGGTATTATCCTGCTAATCCCAGAAAGCTCCTGATCTCGAACACGTTCTTGGGACTTTCCCAAGTCTTCATTGTTTCCACCTTCGTTGGATCTACGGAGATTCCTCCTAGAGACACCACATGCCCAGAAACTGCACTTGAGTCAACAAAAACTCACACTTGCTCAGCTTAGCGAATAGTTGATGCTCTCGAAGGGTCTAAAGAACAATCCACAGATGACGCTCGTGCTCCTCCTTTGACAACGAAAAGATCAAGATATCGTCTATGAAGACTATCACGAACTCTCGCAGGTACGGTCGGAGAACATGATTCATCAAGTCCATAAACATTGTTGGCCCGTTCGTCAAACCGAAAGGCATCACGACAAACTCGTACAAACCATACTGCATCTGGAAAGCAGTCTTAGGAATGTCTTCCTCTCGAATCCGCAACTGATGGTAACCCGACCTCAGATCGATTTTCGAAAAACATCTTGATCCTCTTAAAAGATCAAAGAGGTCGTCTATTCTAGGCAACGGATACTTATTCTTAATAGTTACCTGGTTAAGCCACCGGTAATCTATACACATCCTCATCGATCCATCATTCTTTTTTCACAAAGAGAGTAGGTACGCCCCACGGCGAGTTGCTCTAACGGATAAAGGCAAGTCTAAGAAGCTCATCTACTTGCGTAGCTAGCTCTCTCTACTCTGCCGGCGCCATCCGATAAAGTGCCAATGGAAATTGGAGATGTTCCTGGCTGTAGGTCTATGACAAACTCTATTTCTCGGCGTGGAGGTAGCCCAGCCAACTCGTCAGGAAACACATCCATAAACTCACACACCACCCGATGAGCAACAGACCCTACACCACCTACATCTTCCCAACCCATGCTCGCCACCACACTAGCAGGATACGCCCTAGGTCCAGAGAAAGTGACTCTCATCTTCTCATAGGGTACCAACTTCTCCATGAACCTCTCATTGGTTGAGGAGACCCCACGAATTCTCCTTTGAGAACAATCGATTAGAACCTCAAAAACTGACAACCAATCCATGCCAAGGATGATGTCAAAGTCCGTCATTTCCAACACGAGAAAATCATATGACAACTCTACACCGCTAATCTTCAAAACACAAGATCTACATTCTTCGTTTACCAAAGCCTTCTTACCCAAGGGTGATACTACCATTAGCGGGTTAACTACTTCTACCGGCTTCAAACCCAATCTAACACAACAAGTTTAGAGATAAAGGAATGCGAAACACCGGTATCAAAAAGCACTCGAGCCAAAAGGCTGAAAAGATTAAGGGTACCTTCCATTACAGTATTCTCCATTGGCTCTTCCTTCTGAATCCCAATCGTATAGACTCTCCCTCTAAGGACGTCCTTGTCCTCTCCCCTGACTGTTCCGTGGTGGTCCGTTCCTTGGTGCCACCGATCCTCTAGGAGGTTTCCTGAGGACCTCGACCAACAGATGGTTGCACTACAGAGAAAGAAGCTCATGCGCCTTGCGCAGGTGCAGCTTTACCGAGATAAGGGCAGTCTTGGAACAGGTGCCCCGTCTGCTGTAATGAAAGCACTGCCTTCTCTCCTCCTGACGGGCAGAACTTGGAAGTATGCCCAGGCTGGTTGCAGGTGTAGCACATAAACTGCCGGGAGTCAGACCTACTCGACTGTCTATGCTAGGCTGGCTGTTCTTGAAGAACGGCCTCTTCTAGTTGAGCTTGGCCTTCTTGTTGGAAGAAGGTTTCTGGGAGTTGTCGGCACTCCGATTGATGGAGTCCACTGCCTCTACCTTCGAAGCTCGATCGATGATCTCCTCCAAGGTGTCGAAGACTAGGCAGGCCACTTGCGCTGCAGAAACAGTCGGAGTCCATTCTCAAAATGCTGGACCTTCTCCTCTTCGTTCGCCGCAATCCACGACACGAACTGCATCAGGTCGATAAAACGTATGGCATACTGTGCCACTGAGTCGGAACCTTGCTAGATGTTGAGGAACTCTCTCTTCCTCGCTTCCTGCACGGTCTTCGGAAAGTAACGGGCCAGAAAGGCTGCAGAGAACTCTTCCCACATCATTGGCTCGTGGTTACGAACCAAGTTCTTCGCTTCCCACCACTCGTAGGCATTTCCTTCTAGCTGGTAAGCCGCCAAGGTCACTCGCAAGTCGTCGGCAATCGCTGAATGTGTTAAGGATTCGGCTAATCTGAGTCAGCCAGTTCCTTGCTGCGCTAGGGTCTTCTGTCCCTGAGAAACTTGTAGTGTTTAGTTGCTTGAGCTCTTTAAGAGCCGAGGTGGCTCTCACCTCTTGGGTCCGGATAGGAAGGCGTCGTATATTTTCAGCTATTTGCTGAAATGCTACCACTGCCGCTTGAACGGCCTCATTGGGTGGGTCACGGGGTGGAAGACCAGTCCTCCTCCCACAGTAGTTGGTTCCATTAGCGTTGGGTCCTGACATCTGTTATTTACACTTGTAAATATCACTTAACCATTTTAAGAAACTTATTAAAGCAAAACACACAAGTTACAAAAGTTTCATTAGAAATCATCCAAATTCGCATTACAATTACAAGGGTTAGTAGGGTTTGAAAACCCTTTCAAAACAATAAGACAAAACTCAACCCTTACAACAAAATCTCCCCAGTCCCCCCGACACACTATAAACTAATCTTCCAAAGAAGACTCTGCATCAACACCAAAGTAATAGAAGTTGTTAGGGCAAGTAGCCGACTTGTGCCCGAACACTCCACAGATTAGACAGGGTATGATCCCTGGTCCTCCAACATAAGGACAATTAGTCCTTGAGCTCCCATGCCCGCGAAGTCCACAAACAAGGCATATGACATTAATTGGGTAGGGGCAGTAAGTACAGTTGTGCCCCTCCTGATTGCATAATTCGTACATACAGTCCTGAATACTCATCCAAAAGTGGAGTAGCTGGAGTATACTCAGGCGAGCCTATCTCCCATACAGACTCCTCTAGGTTTGGAACATCTCCCATTTCCTCTTCAGGAACGGCCCCAACGTGGTACTCGGGCGATGCCACCTCTACTTCCTCATCAGGTGCAACTTCATTGACGAAGTTTGGAACACTGGAATCAGAAGAAACCAGGTCGATAGGGTTGCTAGGGCTCCCCCTAAACTCAGAGTACTCGACATTGACATATCTGTACCACAAAACAGGAGAATGTCAAAAACAATTGCAGGACTAAGGCAAAAGCAAGTCTAACTAGGTTGTAACCCAACACAGTCCTAGAGTTTGAGGCCGAAGCTTTGATACCAAGCTGTCATGCCCCGACCCGAAGGGTGGGCCCGGAACGCGACTGAATTTTTTTTTTTTAAGCTAAGACTAAACTAACACAACACTCAAGCATTCTAACTGGGCCGGATCAACAGTTGGGCCCAAAGGTCACACATGATCCCAACATGTGGACTCAAACATATACCATAACTCCCTCGCAAGAGACACAAACACAAACATCAACACACATAAATCCAAACACTGAATTATCATTCAAAATCAACACCATCAGAGTAATTACATAAACGAAGTAGTTTAATACATAACATTGATACAAATTAAGTACCACACTCGGTACTTTACAAAAGCAAGAGGTTCCAAGAACCAGAAAGCAAAGATAAGGGTATTCCCCTCAGTTGGAATCCTAAAACTCCGCCGCAGCTTATCCACTCTAAGCCTGAAATAGAGGGTTCTCCTCATCGGGTTCATCTCCTGAAAGGTGAGTGTGGTGAGCTAACTAGCCCAGTGAAGGAAATATAATAGTGCAGTTAAGTAAACAACAGGTTAGCAATAATCAACAGTTGCAATAATATCCCATGCTTGATAACAAATAAGCATAATATCATCATCAGTCCCATAATTCATCATTCCTTCCAATATTGCTATCTTCCAACATGACGCCTACCGACTACGCTTAGATCATTGTATTAAGTCCTGACACGGTCAAAATACATCCTTGCAAGTACATCTCCAAGCTCTCCCATGGCCGATACTGACACCCTCAAGTAAGCAACTGTCGACACCCATGGTCCAGTAGACGTAAACCATCTCACAGACATGGACGATATTGGTTCAATAGTCAAGGGCAAGTGGAAGCAGTCTTACACATTTCACATGATCAACATCATAGCATTCGTAAGCATCTGAAGCACTCTTACCATAATGCATCCTGCCTAGGCACATGAGTGGGTTCATCAAATCTGAAACCACTCATTGCTGAAGACTCATTTCATAATAAAATCTGTTTACATTTTCTGCAAAGTTAAGTTCCCTCACCATATATGTGTGCTTTCGCGGCCTCTGTTTAAAAAAAAAAAAACAAGTGCACAATCAGTCCTAAGCCACATACATAGCATCAAATACATACACACAAGTAGTATTTTGAAATCATCATTGTTTTTCCAAAAATATCCAAGGTACATGGAATTGAGTCTCCTACTTGGTTTCTATCCCTTTTAAATTACAATAATCCACAATATATAGAAATAAAAAGGTGCTCAGTCCAAACTCATATTGTCTTCTGGGCATTGACCAGATTTGACTTATTGAGTTAGGTCTAGATACTCAGGTCACTTCTCAGTTGTCTTCTGGATAGGACCAGATCAGACATTTTGAATAAGGAATCGAGGTCACTCAGTGGCTGACAAATATAGTGTTGGCCTGGAAGTGAAATCACTCAGTGCCCGACCAATAGGGTTGGCTTGGAAGTGAATACAATACTATTTATACTATAGTAATAAGAGAAGAGGGTCAGTACATTTTTTAATTTATCAATGGGTACTAACATCACAAGCATCAACATAATCCAACAATAATATATTTTTTTTCTTCCTCCACTGTCCGCAACAGTAGACAGTGAGGGGCAGACACTGTATGAAAAACGAATCCAAAAACAGTGGGTTTCCAGATTTGGTTTCCACATCTAGCCGGTCCCATGGACTCCTCTAGGAGTCCTCTTTTCATAAGGAGAGGTTTAAAGTTTCAAAACTCAGTAGGCCATTAGATCTTAACACCAAAAGCCTACTGACACTAGGAAAATCAAGTTTTTCTTTAAACTTCAAAACCATTTTACACACCCAAAACTTAACCAAAATCAGTTTTTCTTGATTCTAAACCGACTGAAATTGAAAGAGGAACACAGTGGTTACCTTTACTGGAGTTTCTGGGCTGAAAATCTGAACTTTGAAAAATTTTCCTCTTAAGCTTACTGGTGATGAAAACTAGGAAAACAGAGAAGAAAAGAGGCCAGGAGAGGGAGCTGGGTTTGGTTTCAGTTGACTGAGAGACTGAAAGGGGGAAGAGATAGATTTGCTGGGAGTGAAAACCAGGAGAGGAGGGCCATATTTATAGAGTTTTGGCCGTAGAAGCTGGCCGGATGGCCGCTGCATGCAGTTGCGGGTGACGCCTGAAACAGTAAGCACTGTTTGGTTGCAACTCAGCCCCTCTGAAAAACTGGTTTTGTAAAAAGGCCCCTATTTTAATAAAAACTGGATTTTCAACTTAAAATCTGATTTTGAAAGCTCAAAAATTTAATCCAACCTCACCGATGAATTGGGTTTTAAAAACTCTAGTCACCATAAAAATTTTGAGATTTAAAACTCACTAAAAATCATTGATTTAAACAAAAATCATAATTTAACACTATTTACTTAATTAAACAAATGTTTAGTAAAACAATTTAGAGACCTCATTTTGGGGTGTGAAAGAATAACTCGACCATACTTAAAATGGTCTAACATAAAATACTTGTTTCAAAATTTATCTCACTTCGGAAATCATTTAAAATAATTATTTCTCCCTTTCGGGGTTTTGACGGGCGGTTTTAAATACCATTTTCTGAAAAAAAATTATTTTAAAATCAGAAATACAATTCCTTGATTAAGGACAATCATATCATCCAATAATAATCACATAATAACATAATTTATAAAATAATAATAATAATAAGCGGTGAATTCTCCAGCTGGACGAGCAGGATCACTAAGCATTCGAGCTTGGATTGGGCCACCTGGGCTTTTCACAAAGCCCTAACCGAAATCTTTGAGATTAACAGGTTAAGCAAGATTTATTAGGCTAAACTATGCCTAATCTAGGTCAGGGTATTACAGTTTACGCGACTCCTTCGGTTTTTCCCCGGTTGTTCTTTGCTCTTCTAATGCTTTTCCTTTCTTCTTGATCTTTCCAAAGACTAAGAACATCTCTTGTTGGCTGCCTTTTCCTCTCCTTCTTCTTGATCTTGGCGAGAATGACAATTGAGAGAGAGAAAATAAAATTCGGCTATGGGATTGTTTTTATATAACCTCCCCTTTAATCCTAATGTGAAAAGTGTCTAATGCTGTGTACTCCTGATCTTTTAAAACCTTTACTCGGCCAATGTAATTGAAATAACCATTGCCGTGTGCTCCTTTGCTTGAGAAAGCCATTGCCGAGTTTAGGCTTCCCACTTTGGGAAGGTCCTAATTTAATCTCCAATTCATGCGCATAAACATGGATTGCCTATCTTTAAATTTCGGCCATGCACACTTATTTAATTTTGTCAAGATATTTTATCATATCTATGTGGATATGAAAGTTCCACATAAACCTTTGCAACTCCTAAAATCTTTCATCAATTTCTTCCATGCGCTTATCTTAGATTTATTATCTAAAATTCGGCCAAGGCAATCTGTATTAATCCTCTCCATGCACATAATCATGGATTGCATTACTAAATTAATTCAACTTCATTTAATTTTAATGAAACCTATTCCACAATGAATTGGGTCTTAATTGGGCCATGGCCCAATTCTTTACCCATCCATGATCCATATTTAAAATTCACAAATTTAAATGGGTAATTTTCATATATAATAATAATTGAAAATCCGAGGTGTTACAATAGAACCTCTTTTGAAAATTTTCGTTCCGAAAATCGAGTGAAGTAGCGTTTCAAACATTTACATAAATAGCTCAGGATGAGCTTTCCTCATTTCTGACTCGAGTTCCCATGTGGCTTCCTCAATGCCATGTCGATCCCATACTACCTTGACAGACTGGATCGCTCGGTTCCGTAACACCCTTTGTTCTGTGTCCACCACTAAAACAGGTTTTTCGACGTTTGTCACGTCACTCTAGACCTATATGTCTTGTACGTTCAGCACATGAGAAGGATCAGGATTGTACTTCCTCAACATCGATATATGGAACACATCGTGTAAAGATGCTAACTATGATGGGAGTGCCAATTGATAAGCCACGTCCCCCATCATTCTTATGATTGAAAACGGTCCCACATATCTTGACGACAATTTCCCTTTCTTTCCAAATCTCATGTGTCCCTTTCGTGGCAAGACTTTTTAGAACACCATGTCTCCCACTTCAAATTCAAGGAACCTCCTTCTCTTGTCAGCATAGCTCTTCTGACGACTCTGCGCAGTCAATAAATGCTGCTGTATCAACTGTATCTGTGCTGTAGTCTCTGCAACCAACTCAGGTCCAATCAATGCAGGCTCACTGGCCTTTGTCCAACACACAGGTGACCTACATGGTCTACCATATAATGCCTCAAATGGTGCCATCTGGAGGCTTGCCTGGTAACTGTTGTTGTATGAGAATTCTACCAACGGCAAGTGATCCTCCCATCCACCCTTGAAATCTAGTATACATGCACTCAGCATATCCTCCAGTGTCTGTATTGTCCTCTCAGACTCTCCATCAGTTTGTGGATGGAATGCCGTACTAATCAGTAGATCTGTTCCCATGGTCGACTGCATGCTCTGCCATACTCTGCCTGTGAATCGACCATCTCTGTCAGACACAATAGTCCGAGGTATACCATACAATCTGATGATATCCTTGATATACCTGCCGACCCAAAGTCTCAGATGAGTCTGTCATCTAAATAGGAATGAAATGTACAGACTTGGTTAGTCGGTCTACCATGACCCATATCGCATCGTTGCCCTTTGATGACCTTGGCAATCCCTATAATAAAATCCATGGAAATGTGCTCCCATTTCCATTTCGGTACTGGTAAGGGTTTGAGTAACCCTGGTGGTTTCTGATGTTCCGTCTTAACCTGCTGACAAGTTAAGCAATGTGCTACAAATTCTGCCACATCTCTTTTGAGTCCGTGTCACCAGTAATGTCTCTTCAAGTCATGATACATCTTAGTGCTGCCCGGATGAATAGAGAGTTTGGTCTGATGTGCCTCAACCAATAACTCTTTTCGGCAGCTCTTGGGTATATAAATCCTTCCTCGGAATAGAAGATTTTGTCCTGGTCGTAACTCCCATTCTGGTATGATTTCACCACAAAACATCTTGGCCCAAATCTCCTCTACTTCCGGGTCTGTCCGCTGTTACTGTTCAATCTTGGTAACCATGTTGGACCTTATGATCAAATTGTATATAGTCCCATGGTTATTGAGGTAAAGTTTAAACTCTCGAATGGTAATCAGCATCTCCCATTCTGTCCTGATCAAACATGCCACTGATGCATGTGATAAATGGTTGAGGGCATCTGCACCTTGTTCGCCTTGCCAGGGTGATAACGAAGTGCGAACTCATAATCCGCCACATATTCCATCCATCTGTGCTGCCTCAAGTTGAGCTCTTTCTGATCAAACAAGTACTTCAAGCTCTTATGATCTGAAAACACTTCAAATTTCTCACCATAAAGATAATGTCTCCAACTTTTGAGAGCGAAGACCACTGCGGCTAGTTCTAGATCGTGCGTAGGATAGAGACGTCCATGTATTTTCAACTGTCTTGATCCGTATGCCACCACACGATTACTTGGACTGAGTGTACACCCCAGTCCTTCTTCTGAAGCATCGCATTGTACCTCATAACACTTGCCTCTTTCTGGCAAAACTAGGATAGGAGCAGTGGTAAGTCTCTTCTTTAGCTCTTCAAATCTCTGGTTGTACAAATTTGACCATTCATATTTGACTCCTTTTTGAGTGAGTCGAGTAAGTGGAGATACAATTTTTGAGAAGTCCATGATAAATTTCCTATAATAACCAGCCAATCCCAAAAAGCTACGGATCTCGATTACATTCTTTGGCGCTTTCCAATTTCTTCTGATATAACATGTCCCAAAAAGTTGACTTCAGATAGCCAAAATTCGCATTTACTGGCTTTAGCATATAGTTTATTCTTCCTCAAAGTGTCCAAAACTATCCTCAGGTGTTCAGCATGTTCTTCCTGAGTTTTGGAGTAAATCAAAATATCGTCAATAAATACAATAATAAATTGGTCCAAGTAAGGACGGAAGATCATGTTCATTAAATCCATAACACAGCTGGTGCATTGGTGAGTCCAAACAGAATGACTACAAACTCATATAGCCCATACCGCGTTCTGAAGGCTGTCTTCTCCATGTCTTCCTCCCTAACCCAGATTTGGTGATATCCGGACATCAAGTCAATCTTAGAAAAATGACTGGAACCTTTAAGTTGATCAAATAAATCATCGATCCTGGGTATAGGGTACTTGTTTCTGACCGTCAGCTGGTTCAGTTTTCGATAATCCACACACATACGGAGTGAACCATCCTTCTTCTTTACAAATAAAACCGGAGCTCCCCAAGCCGATGTACTGCTCCGAATGCACCCCAGTCTGAGCAGTTCATCAATCTGCTTCTTTAACTCGGACATCTCTGCTGGTGCCATCTGGTAATGTGGTAATGACACTGGTGCAGTGCCAGGGTACAACTTGATTTCAAAATTTATCTCCCTCATGGGAGATAAACCAGGGAGTTCCTTTGGAAAAACGTCCTCATAGTCCCTTACTATTTTCGGAAGTTCAACCACCTGTGCCTTGTTGATCTTGATAATGTTTAATACCAGATGATTCAACCTTTCATGCAGTCTGTTTTGTTTATCAGCACGTACCACATGTTGTTTTCCCTCGGGCGACCAAAATGTCACCCTACGACGATAGCAATCAATGTTGGCCTTAAAGCTAGCCAACCAATCCATGCCGAAAATAATATCATATTCTGACATATCAAGTATCAAATAATTGAACTCAAATCTGAGTCCAGCAAGTTCAGTATTCACTGTTGTGCACATAAGTCCTAATGATGTATCTCCGATGGGGGATACAATGGTGGGTGATGTGGACAGTTTTTGTACCAATGTACCAGTAGCAGTTATAAATGCAGAAGATATGAAAGCGTGTGATGCTCCCGAATCAAATAATGCGAAGGCGTAGCAACTACTGACTACTGCCATACCTTGAATCACAGAGTGATCCTCTGCTGTTGGAGGTGCTAAAGTGAATACCCGTCCAGATCCTGTATGTGGCCGTCCCGCCCGATTAAATGCCTTGCCTCCACGTGAGTTAGCTGGCCTAACTGGTGGACGAGATGAACCCCTCGTATTAGAGGGCTTGTTGAGTTGTGGACATTCCCTCTTAAAATGGCCAGGCTGATCACAATGAAAGCAGTTGGGCCACCTCTGGGAGCCTGGGTGACTGATGCAGATGGGGAGGGATGATTAAGACAAAAGCCCCCTGTTGACCCAGTAGATGGTGAGGGTCTGCTAGAGTTCGGTCGGAACCTCTTGTTGGGCTGAAATGTACCCCTCCCACTCTGAGCTCGGCGATTGTCAAAACGCGTCAACTCAGCCATTTCTTGCTCTGCTATAGTGGCCCTGCTGACCACCTCTACCAATTTGGCTGCTTGAATATAGTTACCTTGGTCCTTATGCTTGGCCGAAGGCCCCGTACAGACTTGCGTGCCCTTCGATACTCAGTATCCACCATATAGAATGCATACACAGATAAACTGAGAAATTCCTGGTGGTACTCTGTCACCGTCATGGTACCCTGTAACAAAGATAGAAAAGCCTGTGTCTGGCGCTCCTTCTCCTCCTGAGGAAAATAATGTTCCAGGAAGGTAGCTGAGAACTGCTCCCAAGTCATGGCAGTCCTCTCTCCTTCTGGAATAAGTGCTCGCTGCTTCTCTATCACCTCCCACCATTTACCAGCATCATCAATCAGCTGTGATGTGGCCAGTAAAATCTTGTGAGCATGATATTCAATTGAGTCAGAATCTGTGAAATCTTCTTCAGCCAGTTTTCCTCTCCGACAACCCCTTCTCTTCCCTTGAAGTAAGGAGGGCATTGTTGCTGGAAGTCCCTGACCATGCTCTTGTCATTGTTTTCCTTGGTGGTTCCATTCTCATTTAGGTGTTGTTGGAGCACTGAAGTGACCACCGCTTGAACCAAATCTGCAATTCATGAGGCACCACTGGTATGTTTACGCTGCTTTGTTGCTCCTCCTCTTGGTGGGATTGTTGTTCTTCCTCTTCATGATGAGAATGTTGTTCCTCCTCATGATGAGAATGTTGTTCCTCCTCATGATGAGATTGTAGTTCCTCCTCATCACCCCCGTTTGGGCTTTGTCGGGTATTTTCCTTGGCCTTCCCCTTGGAGCCATTTTTCCCTAAGCTATTAAAGATATCAAGACTTAGTTTCTATAAATAAAATTTGTATTTCCTACCCGTTGGGGAAAATTTCCAAATAAACACTCTTGATTTTTGCTTTGCTTCTGGAGAAATACATCCTATGTTGCTATGTTTGATAATCCGATTATTTTGACTGTACTTCCTTTGCTATCATCCGTCTGAGTCTAACGAAGTAAATTAATGTACGGAGACCGGATTAATTTACTCCGAAAGATTCAAAGTTTCGGGTTCACTCTGATACCAACTGTAACGCCTGCCCTTTTTCACTCAGCTTCTTCCCGTAAATTCAGAGTCTATTTTTTTTTTATAACAGAGTAGAGTGATAGAGAGAGGGACGTCACGACGTGAGCTAAGT
This sequence comes from Chimonanthus salicifolius, assembly GCA_013350335.1. Lineage (NCBI taxonomy): Eukaryota > Viridiplantae > Streptophyta > Magnoliopsida > Laurales > Calycanthaceae > Chimonanthus > Chimonanthus salicifolius. Next base: position 48,822,484 of record CM023533.1, read on the forward strand.
CCAAACTTCCAAAGTCCGACCCTTAACTGGCTAACCCTATGTATGCATGGACCAAGTCCACGAAAATGGTTCACACATAGCAATATCAACTTGCAGAATAAAATCATAACCTGCGGAATCATAACATCAATTTGCGGAATCATATTAGAACCAAGTTCTATTCCGATCAGATAGCAAAGTACGTCAAGTCCTTATCCATAATTAAAATATCATAATTATCCAATAAATCATCCATCCATCTAAATTATTACATCACGAAATCTAGATACTCAAATACAAGTCTATGAGTAACTTTTATTAAAAATAATAAACTAATCATCCAAGCTCCTATGCCTTGCTAGTCTTGCGTTCATCCTTCCCCTGATTGCCTGTATCATCAACTAGGGTAGAAGTAGGGCGTTAGAACAACGCACTCAGTAGGTATTCCAGTTACGGCTAACACATGGTTAGTACAAAACATATATAATATCGTAATGTCAAAAACCATATAAATCCATACCATGCAATGATGACAAATGCAATAAGTCCTACCCATCATATGTACATAAAAGTACCCACCACATAGGTCTTTTGGATGCCCCGACGGAGTGTGGACCCTCTGGAATCTTCTTGATGGAAATCACATCAAGGTACCCCACATAGGTTTTTCGGACGCTCCGACGAAGTGTGACCCCTCCGGTTACAAATCCTCCACCCCATGCCATGCATGAGATGCCAATGAAACACATGCTATTTTATAACATAACATAGCATTTAAAATCACCTTTTAAAACATATCCAACACATGTTATTTAAACAAATAAACATAGCATTTAAAATTCATATAAAGCATATCCTTTGAAACATAAATTTCATCAAACATAAGATAAAACAAGTGTACATAAGCCCATGGTTTCAAAGAGGTGGAATCCTATCAAAGACCGCTAACGTGTGCTTTGCGTCTTTCGTCCGGTAATCGTTCACGATCGTAAACGTCTTGTGAGATCCCGTTACCTTATAATATAATAATAAATCAAAGCCAAGTCCCGCTTGATTTTCAACATTTAAACTCCATTAACCAAACTTGTGGGGTTCGGCCATACACCATGGCCGAGCCGCACCCTTTTTGTTCATTTATTCCATTAATTACCAAAATGCCATTGGTCTAAACCTTAGTTAATATTCTATTTATTTTAATCCAAAATGCATAACCCTAGGTCCGCCAAACAATTCCCATATTTAGGTCCAAAAACATGGATCATAAACATCTAAGTTCTCCAAATACTTCCTCATGGGTTTCGGCCATACACCATAGCCGAACCCATGATCCAACATTTTCACTTATATTTACAACAATGCCATCCATGGCTATCAGAGCCCGTAGTTCAATAATATAATTGATAAACATAAATTGGTACGCTCCAATTAATATTTAATCAATCACTTAAGTTAAGTCCATAACCAATCCATGTTAGAGCTCCATTAATGATCCATTAACCTAAGCATATCAAGTCCATAAAATCCATAATCATTTATTTGCATTCTCCAATTGGTCCACCATTCATTTAAATATTAAACCCATAAAGAACCTCATGGGGTTCAGCCATACACCATGGCCTAACCCATGACCTTTCATTTTAACCTTTAATTACCACTTTGCCATTATAAGAAAATCCATAAATAGCAAGTCCATAACAAGAAAGTCCATAAATAGAAAGTCCATAATTAGAAACTTTTTAAATTTAATCCCCAACTTTCAAAAACAATCCATTCATTCCATTCTTAGATCCTTTCTAAATTAAACTCCACCTTCCATTTAAAATATTCATAGACATACACTTATAGAAATTGATTCATGGGGTTTGGCCATGCACATGGCGAACCCATGATGTCCAACTTTCTAATCATATTACTTCCCATGAATCAACGTTCCTTCCAAAAATAATCCAAAGGTCCATAATTAAAAGCTTTCTAAATTTAGCACCCAATTTTCATAATTAGAGACTTTCCAACTTAGTCTCTACCTTCCAAAAATTAGATAGTTTCCTAATTTAGAAACCATCTCTCCATAATTGGAATGCTTCCAAATTTAGCAACCAAAATCCATCTACCATTCCAAAACAACCCCATGTGGTTCGGCCATACACCATGGCTGAATCCTATGGTTCTTTAATTTCTTTCCTTGAACATAACTCCATAATTTTCTTCCATTAATTCCATAATCTAATTGCATTAACATTATCCCAAATTTCTCTATGCGGTCCGGCCATACACCATGGTCGAACCCTAAGGTCCTTGGTTCTCCATCAGAACATTCATTTAAATAATTAACCTTAGGTCCATATAATTCAATGCCTAAGAAAAACCCAAATTCATATTACATTATCAACAAACTCCCGTAAAAATTCATGAACATATTTGGTGGGGTTCGGCCATACACCATGGCCGAACCTCACCCCTTTTCTTCCATTCTTTTTATCTTATATCCTAGCCATAATCAAATCATGGTTCGGCCATGCAATGGCCGACCCATATCCTTAACCATATCTCCATTTAAAATTATCATGATTATTTGCCAATCTTCTTCCATGGGTTTCTTTTCTTTTGAACAAAAATATAAAATCAAACTACTAACTGTTTACGCGACTCCTTTGGTTTTTCCCCGGTTGTTCTTTGCTCTTCTAATCATTTTCCTTTCTTCTTGATCTTTCCCAAGACTAAGAACACCTCTTGCTGGTTGTCTTTTCCTCTCATTCTTCTTGATCTTGGCGAGAATGACAATTGAGAGAGAGAAGATAAAATTCGACTATGGGGTTGTTTTTATATAACCTCCCCTTTAATCCTAATGTGGAAGGTGTCTAATGCCATGTACTCCTCATCTTTTAAAACCTTCACTCGGCCAATGTAATTGAAATAACTATTGCCGTGTGCTTCTTTGCTTGAGATAGCCATTGCCGAGTTTAGGCTTCCCACTTTGGGAAGGTCCTAATTTAATCTCCAACTCATGCGCATAAACATGGATTGCCTATCTTTAAATTTCGGCCATGAACACTTATTTAATTTTCTCAAGATGTTTTATCATATCTATGTGGATATGAAAATCCCACATAAACCTATGCAACTCCTAAAATCTTTCATCAATTTCTTCCATGCACATATCTTAGATTTATTATCTAAAATTCGGCCAAGGCAATCTATATTAATCCTCTCCATGCGTATAATCATGGATTGCATTACTAAATTAATTCAACCCCATTTAATTTTAATGAACCTATTCCACAATCAATTGGGTCTTAATTGGGCCATGGCCCAATTCTTTACCCATTCATGATCCATATTTAAAATTCACAAATTTAAATGGGTAATTTTCATATATAATAATAATTGAAAATCCTGAGGTGTTACACTCAATTCCTACAAGTGAATAACTGAGTACCTGCACCCGTAACTAGTCTAAAAGCTTCGTTAGGTAGATTACCCATCCATGTCTAAACTACTTCGAACCTCAGTATGTCTAGTACTAGCAAATCAAACTTAATTTTTTTTTTTGTGAACTTCAGACGATAAAGACACAAGATCTATAGATCTAACCTACTCTAAGTGCTTGTCTCATTAGTGACCCCATAAAAAATGGTATATTTGCTATCTCAACTCCAAATCCAAATTAAGAGGAAAACAAAATGAGTAAACAAATGTGAGGCTCTAACATTAACTGACATACTAACTGTAACGCTCCGCCCATTTTTCACTCGTTTTCCTTTCCGAAAATCAGAGTCTTTTTTTTAAAAAAAAAACTAAGAGTGATAGAGAGCGGGACGTCACGACGCGAGCTAAGTCTGAACTTCTAAAGTCCGACCCTTAACTGGCCAACCCTATATGTGCATGGACTAAGTCCATGAAACGGTTCACACATAACAACATCAACATGCGGAATTAAAATCAAAACATGCGGAATTATAATAGAACCCAATTCTATTCCATTTCAGATAGCAAAGTACGTCAAGTCTTTATTCATAATTAAAGGATCATAATTATCCAAATAAACATCCAATCATGGCAAATCATCTAATTTATTACATGTCCGAAGTCTAGTTACTCAAATACAAGTCCATGAGTAACTTTATTAAAATATAAATTATAATCATCCAAGCTCCTATGCCTGGCCCTCTTCAAGTTTAGCGTTCCCCTCGTTTCCTACATCATCCACTAGGGTAGAAGTAAGGCGTTAGACAACGCGTCCAGTAGGAATTCCAAGTAAGGCTAAGACATGGGTTAGTACCAAAAGTCCAAATATAATATATAGCAAATCCAGTTATAATAAATCATACCATACTTATAAAGCATCGTATCCAAAACAATGTATGATAATAGAGATCCAATCATACCTATAAAAACCAGAAACATTGCATGATAATAAAGATCATAATCATGCCAATTAAATGCCATGCCATGCTATCATATGCAATGAGTCCCACCCATCACAAACACATAGTAACCTCTTGATGGAAAGCTCCTCATCAAGGTATCCCCACGATTGTATTACGGACGCCCCGAGGGAGTGTGGATCTCCGGTTACCTCTTGATGGAAAACTCCTCATCAAGGTATCCCCCACGATTGTATTACGGACACCCCGACGGAGTGTGGATCTCCGGTTACATATCATCCCTCCCATGCCATGCATGAGATGAAATGTCCACATGCAATGCAATTATACGAATCATAGCATTTAAAATCTTATATTTGAAGCATATAATTTTTACAACGTAAACCATCATAAATAAGGTAAAAACAATGTACATAAACCAATGGTTTCAAAGAGGTGGAATCCTACCCAAGACCGCTAACGTGTCCTTGCGCTTTCGTCCGGTAACCACTCACGATCGTACACACCTTGTGAGGTCCCATTACCTTGTAATATAACAATCAATTAAAATCAAGTCCCACTTGATTTACAATAATGTCCAAGTCCATAAACCAAACTTGTGGGGTTCGGCCATACACCATGGCCGAACCTCACCCCTTTTGTTTTAGGTTCCTTCTTTGGTTTATTAATCAATAATCCCTCAGTTAAACATTTAATCACTTCCCTTTTTATTTAATCCAACATACATAAACCCTAATCCCATAAACACAATCCTCATGGGGTTTGGCCATACACCATGGCCGAACCCATGATCTTTCATTTTTACTTATATTTACAACAATGCCATTCATACCACTTCATCCATTTAATACGCCTTGCATAGGCCCTATGTCCACCAAATAATTTCCACACATGTTCCATCATATAATTCATGGGGTTCGGCCATACACCATTGCTAAACCCTATGTCCATTATTTTTCACCTATTTACGTCATTGCCATTGTCCTATTTATAGCCAATACATAAACCATGAACATAGGTTTATAATTAAATCCCTAAATAATTTCCCATGGGGTTCAGCCGTGTATCTCTTCCACTCTTATTTACTTCTTTGCCACTTATACAAATCCCTAAGTTAATTTATTTAAACATTTAGTCCATCAAACACACCTTAGTGGGGTTCGGCCATACATCATGGCCGAACCTCACTTTCTTGGTAACTACCTAAGTCCATAAAAACATTCATCATGGGTTCTGCCATACACCATGGCCGAACCCATGATTCTTCATCTTAGACCATATTTACATTTTTTTTGCCATTCCTTTAATCATATTAGGTCCATACATGACCCATAACCGATTCCTTAATTTGATTCATGGGGTTCGGCCATACACCTTGGCCGAACCCTATGATGTATACTTTCCAATTAAAGCAACTTCCATACTTGAATCCATAATTCAAAGTTCCTTCCATAATTAGAAAGTTTCTAATTTAATAACCATCTTTAGATCCTTTCTAAATTAATATCCACCTCCATGAGGTTCGGCCATTCACCATGGCCGGACCCTATGGTTCATAATCTTCTTTCTAAAAATTATTCATCCAATAAAAATTCCTTAATCAATCAAGTCCATAAAAGAAACCTCATGGGGTTCGGCCATACACCATGGCCGAACCCATGATCTTTCATTTTGGCCTTTAATTACAACTTTACCATCCATAGAACATAACCAATGTTTCTCCATTTAATCAATCACCAAAATAAGTCCCTCTATATTTTTTCCATGTTCTAAGTACATGAACATAATTCCATAAATATTTATGGGGTTCGGCCATACTTCATGGCCGAACCCGTGGTCTAGGATCTTCACCAAAAATCATTCATTAAAACCTTTCTAAAATTAAAACCATAACTCTATAATTTTGATCCTCCAAACTTCCATAAGAATAACCAATGACCTTCCATTATTTAAATCCGTTAAAAATATTAATATCTTTTCCATGGGGTTCGGTCATACACCATAGCCGAACCTATGGTTCCATTTTTCCTCTTTTAAATCCAATCAAAATATCTTAACCGTCCATGGTTTTCAACCCATAAAAATAACCATGTCTTTCCATTAAATTTAATACCATGATCATCCAATTTCCTTCCACGGGGTTCGGCCATACACCATGGCTGAACCCTATGGTTCTTTTTTTTTAATCAAAAACATCAAATCACTTACTAGTTCTGTTACTCCTCCAGTTTTCCTTCGGTTGATCTTGCTCTTCCAATATTCTTCTTTCCTTAGCCTCCTTGATCCTTCACAAAGCTGAGAACACCTCTTGCTAATGTGCAAACCAGCGTCAAGACCCTTGTTTAATTGTGTATTGCCGTGTGCCCTTGCTGTCCTTCTTGTATCAAGCCTTCCACTCAATCATATAATTAGAACAATGCCGTGTGCAATACCTTTCCTTGATGTATGCCGTGTGCACTACTTTGTTTTGTTGCTACCTCTCTTTGAATATGAATGACATGCGCCCCTTTCCCTTGTCTTATAAAACTCCACACGGTCTCAACTTAGAAATAGCAATTGAAGTGTATATGTTTCCCACTTTGGAGAGTCCTCTATATTTAGAATAAGCCAATGCGCTCCTTGTTGCCTCTTTATAAAACCTTCCAATTAAATCTATCTTAGAAGGTGCTGACCCTTCTTCCTTATGCGCCTCCCTTGCCTTTCCTTTATTTAATCTCCAATGGGTCCTAACTTAGAAGGTGCCATGCGCCCCTTCTTTTAGCCATTGCCTTAATGCTGTTTTAAATCAAGAAAGACCCTCTTTAAAAATATTCTAGCACATGCGCATATCTTAGATATCTTCTCAAGATATTCTAGCATATCAATGTGGATTTGAAAATCCCACATATACGGCCAATGTAATTAATCCAAATCCCTTTATGTGCATAATAAATAATTATAGACATAATATATTACTAATTTATTAAAGCCCCATTTAATTTTATTGAAACCAATTTCACAACCGTTGGGTCTTAATTGGGTAATGACCCAATACTTTACCCATCCAAGGACCATATTTAATAAATCACAAACTAAATGGAAAATTCCGTAAATATTTATAACTTGAAGAATCCGGAGTGTTACACTAACTAATCAACTGTAAACTAATGTACCTTCCATAACGGTGTGATCTTATGTCTCCTTGGTCTGAGGTGTGATAGCATTGACATGACCCTGACTCGTAGGATGTCCAAGCCCTGCACCTGCACTGGATTTCTTTGGGCAATACATAGAGATGTGGACCAACTCATTGCAAACGTAACATTGCCCTGGTCCTCTCTTGTAATAGCCAGATTTTCAATGCAATAAATATATTGACTATTATTTATTTTAATTGTGAGGTGGCAAGTGTATGTGGTAATATCAAAGTGGCATAGCCAAGTGGGACCCAAGTCCACCTCATCAAGTGAGGTGGCATGTGGACTAAGGCACATGTGGGGCCGGCCACCATGGTTGACTTGGGTGAGTTCAAAAGTGAGTCCAAAAGGATTAAGTGAGGTGAGTGGAGTTAAGGAATTAATTAATTTAGAAGAAATCCAAGTGCTTGAGTTAGGAGTTGAGTTTCATTTAAATAAAGTGAGTTGAACGGGTGGTGAGCCACATGGAAGATGAAAAGATGGAGTGAGTCAAAGGGGAGGTGGAAGGTTTCCATCTCATGGAAACCACTAGCCACCAAAACCGTTGGAGAGGGTGTGTGCGCCATGTGTGAGGCATGCATCCACTTAGTGAGTCAAAGGGGAGGTGAAGAGTTCTATCTCATGGAAACCACTAGCCACCAAAATCGTTGGAGAGGGTGTGTGTGCCATGTGTGAGGCATGCATCCACTTAGTGAGTCAAAGGGGAGGTGGAGGGTTCCATCTCCATGGAAACCACTAGCCACCAAAACCGTTGGAGAGGGTGTGTGCGCCATGTGGAAGGCATGCACCTTTTTGGTTAGTCAAGGGACTCATGGGGAAGACTCCACATTGATGAGGGTAGTTGGAGGTGGAGTCTTATCCAAGGAACCCTAAGAGAAGATGGAAAGCTAACTCTTCATCTCATTCACTCTCTCCCTCTCTCAAGCTCTCCCTTGGCCGACCCTCTCACTAAGACAAGAATAGACTTAGAGTTTCCTATCTCTCCTCCTCTCCCTCTCACGAAAACAAGGGGCCGACCTCTCTCCAAGACAAGAAAACACTTAGGGTTTTTCCATTCTCTCCTCCTCTCCCTCTCTCAATCTCTCTCCTTGGCTCGGACTTAGCTCGCGTCGTGACGTCTCGCTCTCTCTCACTCTTTTATTTTCAAAAAAAAAAAATGACTCTGATTTTCGGCGAGTGTGAAAAAGGACAAGACGTTACATCTCTGGTGTTGGGGTTGCTTTTGAGGCTGACGACATTCTTTGGCTACATATCCCCACCATTTACAGTTATAACATTGTACTTGATTCCTTCTACTGGAAGATTGTCGCTGCCCAGAAGGAACTCGTTGACTAGGCTGAGCATCTAGGTTTTTCCTTTTCTTACTGGCACAGTTTGATGCTTATTGACATCCAAGGGTATCTGTTTGGAAGCTTGAAAGGTCTCCATTGCTGCCGCCTCTATTAATGCGGCCTTGCCCGCAAACTCTATCAATGTAGGGAGTCCAAAGTTTGCCACTACGACATGGAGATAAGGACTAAGGCCTTGCTTAAAACGGTAAGCCTTCGCCCTTTCATCTTTAATCAAATCTCGAGCATAATCGGATAATTTTTTGAACTTAGCTTCGTACTGGGCCACAGTGTCATTACCTTGCTATAAAGTTAAAAATTCCAAGATCTTTGCCCAATAAACTTGAGGAGAGAATAACTTATCCAGAAAAGCATTAGAAAAGTTATCCCAATTTTCCACTCCATCTTTTTCAACCTCCAGCGGGTTCTCCCACTACTCTTGAGCTTCTCTATCCATTGCATAGTGGCCAATGTAATACGGAGATCATCTTCTTGTACACCAATATTATCCATAATCCTGTTGATTTGCCTTAACCAATGTTCTGAAGCCTCTGGCCCTACATTTCCACTAAAGAACAGGGGAAACTGGTGCTCAAAATCTTGAATAGCTTTTACCTCTCTTGTTTCTTGGGGAGCAGGGTTTGCATTCCTGGCTTGTTGGATTCAAAGCATTCTAGCGTACTACGTTCAGAACCTTTTGTGCTACCCTTATCACATCCTCAGGGCCCACATGCACGGGGGAATGAGGATTCTTTGAAGGTTCTCCAGAAGTAACACTACCTATGAATCCTTCCACACAGACTTCCTGCTCAGCCTCATGGTTTGTTACATTAGCACTGACTCCTTCATTGCCCCCGAGGTTATTCTTTCCAGCCGTTCTTGTAAAATCAAGAGAAATACATCAGTTTCACTATTAGGCAAAGATATAAAGCCATCGAACACCAATATTATTTTCCACTAACACATATGCTCGACTACTAATATGCTAATCACAAATCAAGACATCATTTTCTTCTACCAAAAGCTACCCTCTGAAAGTTTCTGTAACACTCAGATTTTTCAGTGCATAAATATATTGGATTTTGTCTATTTAAATTGTTAAATTGATTGAATTTAAGATTTATGGATGAAATGGACCTTAGATGGGTAAAGAAGTTGAGTCAATAACCCAATTAAGATCCAATGGATCATGGATAGGATTTGATTTGAAAGTAATTGGGTAAATATGATTAAATGGGCCAATTGCCCAATTGGGACCCAATGGGTCATAGATGAGCTGATTTTAGATAAATGGGCAAGGCTTAATTAATTGGGTCAGCTACCCAATTGAGACCTAATGCATAAATCCACCTCATCAAGTGAGGTGACATGTATATGAGGTGGCATGTAACTGACATGGCCAAGGTGGGATCTAAATACAGTAAGGAGCATGGTCGGCTAAGCCATGATTGACTTGGTCAACCATGGGTGAGCCCAAGTGTTGAGTTGAATTATTTTGAGTTAGAAATTAAATTACTTGAGTCGAGTGGGAAGTGAGTTCAAGGGAATGAGTTTAAATGAATTAAGGCATGAGTTGGAGATCAGTTAAAATGAAAGATGAAGAGACTTTCATCTCAAGTGAGTTGGATGGGGAGGTGGAGAGTTTCCATCTCAATGGATGGAACTCCGTGCCCACGTTGGGAGATGGAAAGGCTCCTTGAGCTTAAGCCAAGTGTTCTATTGGTTAAACCAAGGGACACCTTGGTTGGAAAAATAGTAATAAAGTGAAGTGTGAGGGGTTAGGCTAGTATACAAAGAGGCACACTCCACCTCTTGGCCGAATTTCATCTTTTGAAACAAGGAAATCCCTCATCATCTCCTCTATCTTTCTACACCACTTACACCATCGATACTAGAGGACTTGCCGAAGAAACAAGAAAGGAAGGAAGGAGAAAGGAAAAGGAACATAGAACAAAAGAAATGAGGAGACGGGTAAAGGTATGTCCCATGTTTATTTAGATAGGAATGAAATTAAGGAAGTCATGGATTTGGCCATGGGTGGCCAAATCCATGGGCTCCAAAAGTGTTAGAATAAAATGGTCAAACTGTTAAATTATCATGGAGTTGGTATCCATTCAATGAATGGATAGATATTGAAAACCAACAACCAAAGAATAGAATTTAGAATCTTGTTTCCATGGCACAAGATTGAAAAGATAAATCGAAAGGACTCTAACTTTGGTTAGAGGGTAGAGTAAAACCAACTGAGAGTTGTATGGATGGGGTTTAATATGTTTTAAATTAATAAGGTATGTATTCCACGAAGAAAGGTCTAGCCAAAGGATCAAAAGAAAGAGATTGACAAACGGTCAATCGACTGAATCTGTGATTCAGTCGACTGAACTGGCGAGGTTGAAGACAGAAAACCAATTCTGGGAGTTTCAGCCGACTGAATCCAAAGATTCAGTCGACTGACCCATGTCTGGATTAAAATATAAGGGGTATAATGATGTTTCAGTCGACTGAATATGGGATTCAGTCGACTGAAAGAAGACGTATCAAATAAATAAAGGGATCTGAAGTGTTTCAGCCGACTAATTTTTGATTCAGTCGTCTGAATGATTACTTAGCAAACATGTAAATTGTTGGCTGATGATTCAGCCGACTGAATCTGAACTGGCCTAACACACAGTTAATCTAATCCAAATTTAGTCGACTGAATCTGTGATTCAATTGACTGGAAGAAGATTGACCGAGGATACAAAGGGTTTGACTCAGAGTCTGCCAACTGAATCTATGATTCAGTCGACTGAAAGGTAGCGAGTCAGGGATAAGACAGTTCCGAGTTGGATTTCAGTCGACTAAACGTTTGCGGTAAGGCAGAGAACAATGACTTGACTTTTTTCAGTCGATTGAATCAGGGATTCAGTCGACTGAAATGAAAAGTTTAAATTTTAAAAATATTCCAGAGGTTTCAGTATATCTGGAAGGATGTAAGGGATGATGGGAATTGAATGGATAATCAAATTGACATATGTGTATGATTGAATTCATTAAGGTAAAGAGTTTTCACAAAAGGGTTTGCATTTCGGTTTCGACGTGATCATCATACGGAATCTTCACAAAACAGCAAGGATATTACTGGTATTGGTAGGATTCCTACCTTATTGAAATACATGTGGATCTATACATATATCTGTGTTACTGATTTTGTATTTCTCAACATGATGACTTTGATTTATGAAATGCATATGGTTTATGAACCGTATTCAATGGTAACATGTGATTTGAAATAAAAAGGCATTATGGCATTCATGATCTCATGCATGACATGGGAGGCAGTATATGGGACAGCAAGCCAAGTTATGATCTGTCCGGACATGACTTGGGGCTTGAAAACTAGCTTGGGTGGGGAGGTATAACAATGACCTGGTGGTGCCGTCACAAAACACTGTGGATGTAAATGGCCAAGGGGAGACCTTGATATGGTATCATTATATCAAGGAAATTGTTGTTATGATTTGTATGGTGTTTGATATGGAGATTGGGTGAGGGACCATTGGTATATGACACCCATGACATGACACATTCATTTGCATGATTTGGATATGATTATCATGCGCTGTTTTTCGTATTATGATATGTTTACATCTTTAATATGATGTTCTTATTCTGATTTTTATATTGATTCTATGTGTATAACTCTATTTGGAATTCCTACTGGGCGCGTTGACTAACGCCCTACTTCTACCCTTTAGATGATGGAACAGGACATGGAAAGGACATGGGACGTGAAGGAAGCCAAGCTTAGGAGCTTGGGCAGTTTTATGTTTACTTTATTTAATGGATTTTGGAACAATGTATTTGAGATATTGGCATTTTGGGATTGTATCACTTAGCTTATTTTGCTATGGTTTGATGTTATATTTGGATACTTAAACTCAATAAATGCTATGTGATTGGCTTCCTTGCTTATTAATATCATGGTTATGAATAGTTTTCTATTCATTTAATACTTTCGCAGTTAGTTGTAAAATGTGTGAACTGTTTTAGTGGACTTAATCCACGCACACGTATTGGTGGCCAGTTAAGGGTCGGGTTTAGGAAACTCGGACTTAGCTCGCATCGTGACGATCCCGCTCTCTCACTCTTTTATTAAAAAAATTATATACTCTGATTTTCGGCGAGTGAAAAAGGGCGGGGCAATACAGTTTCTATACTCACTCACCTATGATACAAAAAGGGGTCTAACATGTCTCTAATCTCAGGCCCAACCTCGTACTCACAGTCCGCGGGTTGAACCCAAGCTCTGATACCTGTAACGCCCTGCCCTTTTTCACTATGCTTTCCGTAAATCAGAGTCAATTTTTTTTAAATAACAGAGTGAGCAAGAGCGGGACGTCACAATTCGAGCTAAGTCCGAATTTCTAAAGTCCGACCCTTAACTAGCCAACCCTATGTGTGCATGGACTAAGTCCACAATTACTGTTCACACATAACAATATAAACATGCAGAATTTAAATCATAACTGCGGAATTATAATAGAACCTAGTTCTATTCCATTTCAGATAGCAAAATACGTCAAGTCCTTAATCATAATTAACATAACGTATTATCCAAATAAACAGCCAACTATAGCAAATCATCTAAGTTATTACATGTCCGAAGTCTAGTTACTGAAATTACAAATCCATAAGTAACTTAATTAAAATATAAATTAAAAGCATCCAAGCTCCTATGCTTGGCCCGTTTCGCGTTCATCGTTCCCTTTGTTTCCTGTATCCTCCACTGGGGTAGAAGTAGGGCGTTAGAACAACGCACCCAATAGGTATTCCAATTAGGACTAACACATGGTTAGTACACAACATGCATAATAATACCGTAATGTCAAAAACCATATAAACCATATAAACCATGCCATGTTATGATGTCAAATGCAATGAGTCCCACCCATCACAAGTACATATAAGTGCCCCCACATAGGTCTTTCGGACACCCCGACTGAGTGTGGCCCCTCCGGTTTCTTCTTGATGGAAAAGCACATCAAGGTATCCCACATAGGTTTTTCATACGCCCCGACGGAGTGTGGCCCCTCCGGTTACATATCCTTAACCCCATACCATGCATGAGATGCGAATGAAACACATGTTATTTTATATCATAAACATAGCATTAAAACATCACATTTGAAACACATCTTTTTCAACATAAATTCATCAAATAAGATAAAAATATTGTATATAAACCCATGGTTTCAAAGAGGTGGAATCCTACCAAAGACCCCTAACGTGTCCTTGTGCTTTCGTCCAGTAACCGCTCACGATCGTAAAAACCTTGTGAGGTCCCGTTACCTTATAGTACATCAATCAATTAAAACCATGTCCCATTTGATTTGACATTAGGTCTAAGTCCATAAAATCAATCCTTATGGGGTTCGGCCATACACCATGGCCGAACCCATGATCCATCACTTTCACCCTTTATTACAACTTTGCCATTGGTCTAATCCTTAGTTAACATTTCATTCATTTTAATCTACCATACATAGTTCTTTAATTCAAACACATGATCCATCAAATAGTTCATAGGATTCGGCCATACACCATGGCCGAACCCTATGGTGTCTAACTTTCCAATTTTAACAAGTATCATCCTTGAATCCATAAATCTAGGTTCCTTCCTTTTTGATCCAAAAATCCATTATTAATAGCTTTCTAAATTAATAACCATTTTCCATGGGGTTTGGCCATACACCATGGCCGAATCCTATGGTTCATAAAATCATTAATCCTTGATCTCACCATATTAAGTCCATCTATATTTTTCCATGGGGTTCAGCCATACATCATGGCCGAACCCATGATCCATGATTCTTATCCATTTAAACCCTTATAATCTCATCAACATACATCTATAATTTTCCATCCTTCAATTCCATTAAAATAACTAATGTCCTTTATGGTTTTCATCCCTCCAAAAATCATATACCATTACCAACAAACTCCCATGGGGTTCGGCCATACAACATGGCCGAACCCTATGGTCCATTAATTCCTTTTTAAATCATATGTATAAACTTATGATTTTACCTTTCAAACTCCATTTAAAATTACCCAATATTCTTTCATGGGGTTTGGCCATGCACTATGGCCGAACCCTATGTGTCCTCATTTCCATGATCTAACCATATGAGTATAATTCCATAATTATTTATGGGGTTCAGCCATACACCATGGCCGAACCCTATGGTTCCTTTCTTTAAACAAAAATTATCGAAACTACTTACCGGTTCTGCGACTCCTCCGGTTTTCCTTCGTTTGTTCTTGCTCTTCCAATCCTTTTCTTCCTTATCCTCTTTCCACTTGCTGGCTGCCCTCTGTTCCTCTGAGTATGTCGTGCTCCCCTTGATCTTGTTGCTGCCTCTCTTTGAATGAGTATGCCGTGCGCACTACCTTTCTTCCTCTCTTTTATAAAACCTCCCCTTGGTCCCAACTTAGAAGGTGCTGAGATTGTAACACCCCGCCCTTTTCACTCTAAATTTTCAGAGTTTATTTTTTTTTTTTTTAAATAATAATAATCAATAAGTGATCGGGGCGGAATGTCACGACGCGAGTTAAGTTCGGATCTCTAAATCCGACCCTTAACTGGCCAAGCCCATGTGCGTATGAACTAAGTCCATAAGACTGATCCGCACATGGAACATATATATCTTACGGAATTAACTTAGTCTAGATCTAACTGAGGTTATAATAGAACCTATGATTAATCCAATTTCCATTTTTAGATAGCAAAGTACCTTATTTATTTTCCAAAATTATTATATAACCTTAATCTACTATTCATTCCAAACCATTCAAATAAATCCAACCATAGCAACTACTTAACTACTTATTACATGCCAACATCTAATTTAACAAATTACATTGTTCCAAATAAATCAACTAACAAGTCCATAACTAATCCATTCATAGTCCATTGCAATCATTCAAATCGCCCAAGTTTTCGTACTTGGTCCTCTTCTCCAACCACGTTCTTTCCTTTCCCTGCATCATCCACTAAAGATATAGATAGGGCGTTAGATCAACGCGCCCAGTAGTGTTTCCGAATAGGGCTACCACATGGTTAGTCAAAAACATGCAAATAGAATAATAGTTATACATGTGTGACAAAATTCTGTAAAAATATGCTATGTATGAAATGAACATGTAATGAGTCCCACCCATCACCATTCAACATAGCCATCACTTGACGGGATTCTCATCGTCAAGGTAACCCACAGTGGTCTTTCGGACGCCCCGACGGAGTGTGGCCTCCGGATTCCTCCTGATGGGATTCTCATCATCAGGGTACCCCACAATGGTCTTTCGGACGCCCCGACGGAGTGTGGCCTCCGGTTACTTCCCCATCATCCCATGCTATGCATGAGATGTCTATGCAAATATGCCATTTGTAAATATAACATTTGATTCAAATAACTTATTCAAATAAACATAAATCAGCAAATAAGTTATGTGGTTACAACAAGGTAGGAAACCTACAATAGTTTACTTTGTTCGATCCTTCCTTTGGACCGTCTTTCGATCACGCCTTTGTATACCGTTCTAGAAATCCGAATACCCTATGTACATGGCAGCAAGTTAATCATTTGACCATATGATTATAATTTGATTTAAATCCCAAAAATCCACTTTGTGGGGTTCGGCCATACCCCATGGCCGAACCTCACCCATTTAAACTTTGATAAATCTTTTATTTACTTAATATCATCTAAGTATCCCAAACTTTTCAAATGACACTTGGTAGGGTTCGGCCATACTACATGGCCGAATCTTACCACCTTAGGTTTTGGCTCATAAGTCCATTCTTTTGATCATTTTATCTTTTCATCCTTATTTACCATAATGCCATTATACTATCCTTTGTCTAATTTTTTTCCTTAGACAACAAAGTCCATCACATGACAATTGGTGGGGTTCGGCCATATGACATGGCCGAGCCTCACCCTAAAGATTTTAATCCTATTTTCCATCATCTTAATACTAAATCCATAATTGATGTGATTTCCATCTTTTTGAAAGCCAACCCAAACAACCAAATACTTACATGGGGTTCGGCCATCCAAAGTGGCCGAACCCTATGTCCATGTTTTGGTCTTCTAAAACATGTGTTTGATGTTATTTAAACATACAAAATCAATATAATATTGCTGCCATTATACCTCTTAAACACCATCTAAATCAGTTCATCTACTTGTCCCAAATGACCATATTATTTCATGAAATTCGGCCATCCAAAATGGCCGATCTAAATGATCCATTTTATCAGTTTTGAACCACTGTTTTAAACCATGCTAACTTCAGTCCTTTGTCATACAGATCCATGCATTTAACCCTTTCCAAAACATGTATTTGAATCTTAAATAATAACCCAAAACAGTCCACATACTTCATGGTTTATATGTTCCAAATACATCAAAACCATACCATTATTTGCATGGGGTTCGGCCCTCCATGATGGCCGAACCCTATGACCTTTGGTTTTGAACTTCTTAATCATTCATTTTTGTCCAAAACAAACTTCCTTATTTATGTTTTAACCTTTTTAAAACACATACTCAAAATCATCTAAAAACAGTCCATGGGGTTCGGCCATACACATGGCTGAACCCTATGGTTCTCTTAATGGAAATCCACCCATATTTATCTATGAAATTAGTCAGCAAATTAACATAAGATAAATATGGTTCAGTCATGTCATATCTACTCCAAAACAGTAAGCTTAATTCCATATAAAAATCTTTTAAAATCCTCACTCCAAAATATGGATTTTGACTTTCAAATACCATAGATTCCACCAAGTTTTTCCATGGGGTTCGGCCATCCAATGGGGCCGAACCCTATGGTCCATATTTTATTATTTTAAACATCATAATTCTAGGTCTAAACCATTGATGGATCTGGCCATACAATGGCCAAATCTCATTTTCTTAACCAATCTATTACACAAGGGTTCAAGATGCACTTACTAATACCGCGTCTCCTTCGGTTCTTTTGACTCCTTCTTTGACACTTTATCTCCTTGACCTCTCCTTCTCTCTTACTGTTCTTTGGGCTGAGACTGATCTTGATGCAAGCTCCTCGAGATAATACAGCCAGGTGACAAGGACTTAAGAGAGTGAGAGAGAGAGAAAGGGAACTTTGGTCTTGAATAAAATTGCTAACCTTGTTGCCAAAACCCTTTTGCTGATTTTTGTCTAGATGAAAGGATTACCCAAAACTAATGGAAATGAACAACCAGCTGCTGCTCTTGGTTTAGAAAGATAGAGGACGTCCAAGAGAGATAGAGAGATAGAGAGAGTAACAATGAAAAAACCTTTGCTTAACCAAAAACAGCCCAAGGTTAATCCTTGTGTAACTCCCTCTCCTCAATCAAGGTTCTTTATGTTACTTGGGGGTTTCATCTATGAAATGAAACACCCCAAGCAGCCAACGTCCCTTGCAGTTGGACTATTGTAACCCCCCCTTTTCTTAGGTTCTCACATGGGAGTTTCATATTGAAATGTAACTCCCATGTGCTGCACCATTCTCTATTGTTTGCCTCTATGTTTTGGCCTATGTAACAGCCACCATTCCTATGTGTAACTCCACAAACAGCAGCTCCATTCAGCCCTCATCAACGTCCCATGTGGGAGTTCTATCATGGGAATAAAACTCCCCTCCTCCAAGTGTGAACACACTTTGTAACTCCCATTGGTTTAACATCTAATTTGAATTTGGAATGCCATAATCTATTGTGTGTAACTCCTCCAATCAGCTACCTATTTTATTCTCCAACCTTGGAGTTACATGCATGAACCATCAACCAATATATGGGCTGTCTTTTGAAGACCCAAGCATGGCATAAACCCTATACCAACTCCAACGTGCATAATGATTTGAAAACCTCAACTCTCACCCAAGTAACTCCATGTAACGTCATTTCCATTCTTAACTTGGGTGGGAGTTACATGCATATAATTTTCCCATGCAGCCAATAATTCTTAGTGTTTGAATTTGAATCAGCCTACAATCCTTCTATCTCTACATCTTACTCATTTAAAAATACATATTCATTCAACTCATTTATTCAACTCACCCAACATAACTCATTCATTTAATTTAACTTAACTAATAAATTCAACTCAACTAAACCCATCATTCATTTCAACTCAAACCAAACTCAAGAAATTAATAAACTTAAATTAACTAAGCTTGAACTCAATCCATGGTTAATCATGCCATTCACACGACCCATTGGGTCCCATCTAGCCATTTTGACCCATTTATCAAAATTTGACCCAAATATGATTCTTGACCCGTTTAATTTTATCTTACCCATTTATTTGTTTTGTAAACCAACTATCATCCTTAGGGTCTTCATTGAGCCATTGACCCATTTAAATTCAAATCAATTTTTATCACAATGGCAATTCCGTAAATATGAATATTTTCATATAAACTGATAACTTTGAAATTCCAGGGTGTTACAGAGATAGCAATTGTCGTGCGCCCCTCTCTTATTTTGTGTATGCCGTTTTTAACAAGGAAAGGGACACCATTGAGCGCATCCTCATGCATATGGAAATCCCTATACACAGACACAATTGTTGATATAGTAATTACCGTGCGCCCCTCTCTTTATTTAGTAATTCCCCTAGTATCACTCTTAATCAAGGGAAAGGACCCTTTTTAGAGATATTCTAACACATCATGCGCCTATCTCATACATTTGCAAATCTTTCATACACGGCCTATAACGCCCGCCCCATTTTCACCGAAATCAGAGTCTAATTTTTTTTTTTTTTAAATGTAGAGTGACAATAGGCGCGGACGTCACGACGCGAGTTAAGTCCGAGCTTCTAAAGCCTGGCCCTTAACTGGCCAACCCCACACGTACGGGGAACGAAGTCCACGGGAACGGTTCACGTTTAGGAAGTAAGCTCGAGGAATATAATTAGATGCGGAACGTTACACTAGAGACTATCCTACCAGTTTTTAGATAGAAGGGAAAATACATCATTAAATTACTAAAATAACCCTATGTTCATAATTATGTATCAAAATGATAACGTACAGAGTATAGTCCAAACCATAGCAAGAAATCTAAATTATTACATGTAGACAAGCTAAGCTACTTAAATTACAACTTTTCCAAAATAAAACTTTGATAAACAAAGTAGCCGCTTTCCCAAGCTCCTAAGCTTGGCTCCCGTCGCGTCCACCGTTTCCTCCGTCTCCTGCGTCATCAGCTAGGGTAGAAGTAGGGTGTTAGACAACGCGCCCAGTAGGACTCCGAGTAGGGTTAACACATGGATTAGTGATAACAAGTATACAGATAATAATAAAAAACCCATAAAATGAATGCCATGCCATGGGTGCCTATGTCATGTGTCCCACCCATCATCCGTATCATCACACAATATCATATCCCCCTTGACGGCAAGTCTTCGTCAAGGTGTCCCCATGTCTGTTCTCGGTGGCTCCGACGGAGCATGGACTCCGGTTATAGCATAACAAGCTATCCCCATGTCTGTTCTCGGTAGCCCCGACGGAGCATGGACTTCGGTTATAGCATATCAAGCTATCCCCATGTCTGTTCTCGGTCGCCCCGACGGAGCATGGACTCCGGTTCCTTTATTTTCCCGCCCATGCCATGCATGAGATGTAAGTGCATTATGCTATGTAATATATATACATACATATATATATATAATTCATATCCTTAATATAAAATCCATAGGATAGGAACATAATCCATAGCATTTAAAATACCATCCATAGCATTAAAGTATAATCCATAACATTTAAAATACCATCCATAGCATTACAGTATAATCCATAGCATTTAAACCCATCGTAAGATAAATCATATAATTACCAAAATAAAATACGGAAACCATCACATACACATAATCCACGGCTTACAAAAAGGTAGGAATCCTACCGAATACCGATAACGTCCCTTTCCGTTTTTGTCCGATAATTCCGATCGCCGATCGCGTACCGTTTGTGATGTCTCGATACCTTATTATACATTTTCCAAGTTAGTCTATATCTTATCCATGATTAAGTCTCTAACTGATCATAAACCTAGGTTCATTAATGATCTTTAACCATGTTACAAGATTATCATAAATCAGCCCTTAACTTAGCATCTTTTTTTTCCATTGATTAAAACACATACATAATTCAATCCATAACTGATCCATACACTTAGGTCCATTAATGACTTACCAATCATGTCGTAGGATCATTAAAATCAGTTCCTTTAATTTAACATTACCCCCATTTATCCTACCGGATTTACAGTGATCTTTGAAAATACTCAAAACTGTACACTTCAATTCAGTCGGCTGACATTGAATCAGATTGTCTGTTTGTTCTACCAGTTCAGTTTCAGTCGATTGAAATACCCATTCAGTCGGTTGAAACATGGTTCGTACCCCTTTCAGTCGACTGAATCACATATTCAGTCGGCTGACTTTGTATCAGGTTATCTGTTTGTTCTGCCAGTTTATTTTCAGTCGACTGAATCATAGATTCAGTCGGCTGAACTATCAACCATCCATTTACATGTTTAATAAGCATCCCTTCAGTCGACTGAATCATATATTCAGTCGGCTGAAACTTCCAGAACCCTTTTCTTATCCGAGACGTTTGTGTTCAGTGGACTGAATCATCAGATTCAGTCGGCTGAAACTCCCAGAAACTCGTTTCTGATTCGTCCATTATCAGTTCAGTCGACTGAATCTTTGATTCAGTCGACTGACTGTTTTGTCAGTCTTTTCCATTGCATATTTTGTACACCCTTCCTTCGTGATTTCCTTAAAAAAAATATTACATTTCCATGCTTAATAAATCTTAAATACATAATGTCCTTAATTTATTATTTTTCTTAATCTATCTCTCCTCTTTTCATCCATTTCTCATCTCATCATTTGATGGATCTTGGATCTAAGACCCATAACATTTGTGGCCATCATTCATTCTAAGAAATGGATTCCATTTTTTTTTTAAACATTAAAAACTTAATATCTTGTTTAGATATACTTACAATCCTCCGACTCCTCCGACTTTTCTTTTCTCCCCTTAGACTCCTTGGCCTTTTCTCTTCTTCTTCTCTTTGTTGCTCGGCCAATATGTACTGGATCAAGATGGAATCTCCAAGGTTAGAGTTCGGCTAATGGTAGGGTTAGATTTTGAGGGAGAGAGAGAGGAGGGGATGGAGAAAATATCTCAAGCTTGGGTCTTGGGTGGTCGGCCAACACTTAGTTTCTTCTTCCGTTTCTTCTAAGTTTCTTCTCCTTCTTTCTTCCTTGGATGGGGTCGGTGGTGAGAGGGAGGAGGAGAGAAAGATAGTGAGATGAGTGGTAAGGTGAAAGCCATTCAATTCCTTGATGCCTTAGCCCACACACTTCCATGATGGCCTTCACCCACCAAG
This sequence comes from Chimonanthus salicifolius, assembly GCA_013350335.1. Lineage (NCBI taxonomy): Eukaryota > Viridiplantae > Streptophyta > Magnoliopsida > Laurales > Calycanthaceae > Chimonanthus > Chimonanthus salicifolius. The sequence continues at coordinate 48,844,811 of CM023533.1, forward strand.
CATGGGCTCCTTGTCCTTGGTGGTGGTGGTTGAGACCAAACCACCACCAAGCCAACGGTTTGGGGTTTTAAGGTGGGAGTGGTTTGGTCTACCTCCCATTGACCACTTGACCATATGATGAGAGCTATGGGTCTTCATACCTTGAGTGGTGGTGGTTGAGATGAAACCACCACCCCTAAGTCCATGGTTTCCTTGGGTGGTTTCAATGGGATGAAACCACTCTTTGACATGCCCCTTTGACTTACTTACTTGACTCTACTTTGATCAACCTAATTAATTAAATTAAATCCTCACTTAGGTTAATTAATTCCTATTTAATTTTAATTCCATTAATTTCCTTAATTCTTCTCCATGAATCCACCCATGGTTGACCAAGTCAACCATGGTGGTCGGCCCCACCAATTCTTAGCCAACCCGCCACCTCACTTGATGAGGTGGAGGTGGGTCCCACTCGATCATGTCCCTTGGTCTAATCAATATTAGACTTAGGTGATTTACATTAATTAAATCAACTTTATTTACTTGGGTCCTCCTCAATGTCCTTTGACCCATCCATGGTTGACCAAGTCAACCATGATGGTCGGCCCCACCTTTTCCTTGGTCCACATGCCACCTCACTTGATGAGGTGGAGGTGGGCCCCACTTGGTTATGCTAGCTTAATCATCTCATCATTAACTTAGGGGGGTTTAATTCCAATCAATTGAGTCACCATTGGGCCCGTGGCCCAATTAAATTATTCTCTACCATTTACCTTAGAGTTTGAATCAATTTTGATCCATTGGGTCCCACATGGTTATCGGGCCCACTTTGACCATTATTGACCCTTTAGATGGATCCCATCCAACCCATGGCCCATTGGACCATACTTGGGCCTTTGCCCAAATTTTGATCCATTTAATATCCATGACATCAAAATTCCAATTTTTCCATTATTAAAATAAATAAATGCCATATATATATTGATTTAAAAATTCGGGCTATTACACGGCCAAGACAAACTTCCAAGTTCCCTTCATGCTCATAATAATTAATTTAAATCCCTTATTTATATATATATATATTGCATTACTATTTTAATTCAGCCCCATTTAATTTAAATTGGTACTTACTTGGTGGTCCACCAAGTTAACCATGACCCATTGGGTCCCAATTGGGCATTTTGACCCAAATAGCAGCATTGATCCAATTAAATGCACCTTACCCATTTATTTCTCTTGAAACCATTTCCACAATCCGTTGGGTCTTAATTGGGCAATGACCCAACACTTTACCCATCTAAAGTCCATATCTAATAATTCACAATTTAAATGGGTAATTTTCATATATATTAATAACTTGAAAATCCGGGGTGTTACAATACCAACTGTAACGCACTGTTCCTTTCTACAGGCTGAACAGGAGTGAACCAACGCATTACGAATCTAACAGGTTTTACATCACAGATTTGTGGCTGGGGGAAAATAACTACATTTTTTTTTAAAAGATTATGGATAAAATAAATAAAGCCATCAAATCTTTCATGCCCCAAACTTGACACATCGTATAAGTTTTAATGCCATCCACAAATATGGAGGGAATTAACATCTAATAACCAATAAGTCTAATCTCACGAGTTTGCTCACAATCCATTCCACAAAAATAAAACCAACTGATAAATCTCAAATTTCTCAATTTATTTGAATCAACTAATCAAGTCTTAAAGAATAACAAACATACAATAACTAAACTCAATTGACATAGTCCAACACCTAGCTAAGAATTTAAATATTCATCCATAGTAACTTCTAATTTTCAACGTTGTCCTCCAATCCTAGATCAAGAGGGTTACCTGCAATGTAAAGGTGTGAGCTCCCAGCCCAGTGAAGAAATATAATAGCACATATCCAAAATATGATATCTCCAATATACTCAATGTAACACAAATAAAGAAATATTAAAATCATAAGTAATTGAATATGAATTTAATGTCCATGCTTTATGTCATGTAATGCACAACACTCAATGCATCATTCATCCACAACAACACCTACTGTATTTGGTGGCCTACCCGCAGAAGCTAGTCAGAGACAACACCACATGGAGTGGCCTACTTGCCGAAGCGAGGCTAACACCACCACCAAATAACAATCTACGTGACCTTTCATGGCTCAAAAATCCGAGCCTACTACATACGTGGTACTACTCACTAAAAACGACACCATACACTACCACCGTCGTGGTCTACATGAAAGATCACAACTCACACCTACATACCCATCCCATGAATATGAAGATGCCATGTTCAATGCCATGTCTACCACACATTATCTCTATCATCGTGCAACATGTTATGTATCATATTAACATGCCATGAATCTCATCATCAACACTATAATCTAAGCAGGATTTTATGATCTGAAATTGACATAAATGTCATGTACATGTTTTAAAACATCAAAATCAATCTCAACAATATCACACATGCATAATAATAATTCATCTCACAGTATTATTACTATGACAACACAATATCATAAATCCATCTCAATAACATCAAAAATAACTATATAACAAACAATAAAACATCTATCCAATTCGAGCATAATTATTGGACCTTTCAACAAGGTTAGTGGCTAATTTCCAACTATCCAGGCACACTGAGTCCCTCATGGCCATTAGAACATTTAGCTTATACCCTTACACTAGTGTGAGTAAGCACCAGATTACAACCACTATTCGTACATATACCCAATCCATATCGTAGGTCCAACATTATATTCCCAAAACACGTTACATAATGCAATATTTTTCTATTGCTCAATCACATAAACAAAATACAAAATATCATGCACAACAAAATATAATGTATTGTTTTCCCTCACCTAAAAAGTTCGTAAAGTGTAGGTGATGAATCCACACGCATTCCAACTTGTTGTCAAGTAATAAGAATTTCGGGACGTGCTGCACATAAATTTGTTTGAAGTTCTAAGTATCATGAATATTTCATTTCTAACAACATCTTTGAATAATCTAGACGGAGTAAACGTAGGAGATGTCCTAAAGGTTTAGGGGTGTCGTACACTGGCAGGAGGGTTGGTCCACACCTCTAAACCGGTATCTAAGTTTCTTATGAGTGTTAGAAATTGTCAGACATAGGTATAGGTTGCTGCCCCGAAATCACTATATACGCCAATAAATATGTAGTTTTAACTAAGTAAATAAATAACTTGAAAACAAGCCATAGTCAAAGTAAATATGAAGAGAGTTTTCATAATCTTTTGTAAATAAAACTCATGAGAAGAGGAACCTATAATAATAAATAAATAAAAACTGAAGTAAGCGGAATCAAATAAAATAAGAGAAAAGAAAGGAAGAGTATATTGTAAAGACTGTCACAATACTAATAGCTGAAATTTTAAATATGTCTTTTATATATACATTTTTTGAAACTCCATGCATTATTAAGGAAAAAAAATAATTATATAACCTAATGAATAAATAATTTGGCTAACACATATGGACTCAAATCTGTTTTAGAATCTTGTTTATTACATACTATAAACCTTATAGTTGGGCCAATATATACCCTCAAACATTTAAAGGAGTTGAGTTAAAATAATAATACGGTAGAAATAAAATGCTAGTCAGAAACCCTTTTTGATAACTCACTATACCGAAGTCTTACCCAATACCATAAGTGTCTTATAAGAATAAGATACCATGTTAAAATCATAATATAAACTTTTAGTGACTCTGATAATGATGTATAGAAATACTATTTCTACATTGTAGTTCTTAAAACAAATCTAGATAAAAAAATACATGACAGCTGCCATGTAGATATAGGTTGAAAGAAGACCAGCTATAGCAACAGGGTACAAACTAATTAAAGAAAGTGGATTTAAAACCAGAGGAAGGGATGCTAGAAAAAGGGTCGACTAATTAGAAGTTTATTGTTTGAGGAAAAGGTTTTATATTTACAAATCCCAATTTTTAACATTTGAACATTTTAAATCAAGAATTAAAATAAATAACAAGGAATAAACAGTTTAAACGATCTTGAAAACATAGTAGTTGGAAGAAAATAGTGATTAAAGCTGAGTTATTAAATACCTTAGAGAGTTAATAGTATAAGGTAATGAAAATCTTATGAAAATAAGATCCAATGATAGTTTGAACAATTTTCAAAATAAATTAATTGAATAGGAAGTGGGTACTTTATAAAAACAAAATATCATTCTAAAAATCTGAACCATTAAGTGCTTTGAATACATGAAATGGGTAATAGTAAATCAAAAACTAGGAAGGGCCAATTTGAAATATCTGGGCAGAAATCCTGATGAAAGAGTGGTGAGGCATTTGGGGTAAGGATTGGCCCTAAACCATGACGAGGAATCTGGTAGTGAGGCATGTTCAGGTAGGAGTATTGTTCAGATCTGGGTGGCTAGAGAAGAGTCTATCCTCGACAAAACTGATGAGGGACGGTGAAGATGGTGTTCAGGGGAGAGATCTAAGAGTAGAATAACAAGAAAGGAAGGAAGAAAGAGGGATGAGGGGTTGACCTGAATCACTAGGCTAGATGGTTGTCCGCTGCTCTATGATGGTTGGAGCTCGTTCTCGCTCGGGTTCGGTTTGCTGTCTCTTGAAGATGATCGGGATCACGGAAGAATCTAGGATGGAATTTATAAGGAAGGGGGTCCGGCTGGGTTTTTAGATTTGGGAAGAGGTGAGGTGAGGCAATTTCCATCGAGAGGGTTGCCGTTTTGGGGGAGGAGAGGAGAAGAAGGAAACAAATTAGGAAAAGAAAGCTTTGTGGGATACGGTGGTGGAAAAGGATTTCACCGTGAATGGAATTCACAAAAGGTGTGGGTATCTGATGGGCCCACACGGTAAGATGTTTTAGGATAGTTTCTTTCTATATGTAAATATCAATTTAAGTATATATATATATATTACTCACACAGCTTAATTTTAAAAGTAATTAGAAAGGGGGTTTTAAATCTATTTTCTTAAAAAATTTAGAATCATTGTAAATTCGAGTCAAATACAACTAAAAGCATGGGTATGGGTAATTTTACCATTTTCTAAAATTGTTATAAAACTAAGATAAAAATGTGGAATGAATATTCTCATTAGGTATTTCTTTAATTGGTTGAATTTATAATTTTGATTAAGCCTTCAAGTTTTCAACTCCAACTTATAACTTTTATTTAATTTACCTAACATGTCACCTATTAATTTATTTTAGCTGCGTAGACTAATTGAAGGGAAAAATGTGTGCATTGGGGGAACCTAAATTAATTAATTTTTTACGTTTTGTGTGTTTATTTATTTTTATTTTAAACAATTTGGAATAAAAGAAAATGACATACAATTTCACACAAACACAATCAAGAGACCTATTTACTATTTTAGTTTTACCCTATTCGATTGACCTACTACTCCGGGTTGGGTCACCACAAAGCATGCATGAGTTGGTTTTATATTGGCATATTTTAAAATGCATTTGGCTCTGGTTTCTCCTTCTCCCTGTCGAGTCCAATTGTTGGGACTTGTAGAAACACATTGAATTGGTATATCATGATTAATATCCTTTGTCAATTTATGACAAAAAGGGAGAGAAAGATTAAAGATCTTTTGGGGAGAATGTTTATGATTAAAGGGAGAAGTTTAGAGAAAGGGGGAAGAACTTTGGGGAGTTAGTCCATGTATTAAGAGGGACAAAATTTTTGTTTAATGGACTAATGTTTGAGGGGGAGATCTCTATGCTTCCACCTGGTGCCATGTTTTGTATACAAGAAAATCTGTTTTGCAGGCATACCTTGAGGGGGAGCAAGATGAAGAAAGCATCTGAAGCATAGAATCTAGGTTTTTATCATTTGAATATGTAATCTATTGGAAAATTTATTTGTATTCAAATGTATTTTGTAAATGGGATTTGAGTCCATATTCATTAGCTTCTAAGTTTTGTCATGAAATTGACAAACAGGAAGATTGTTAGTGCCTCGATTCGACCGAGTCGCCTTATTGTCAATTCCGTGTAACGCCCCACCCTTTTTCACTCGCTTTCCTTTCCGAAAATCAGTCCTATTTTTTTTTTTTATAAACAAAGAGTGATAGAGAGAGGGACGTCACGACGTGAGTTAAGTCCGAACTTCTAAAGTAAAACCCTTAACTGGCCAACCCAATGTGTGCATTGACGAAGTCCATGAAAATGGCTCACACATAACAATATAAACATGCGAATTAAAATCATAACATGCGGAATTATAATAGAACCTAGTTCTATTCCACTTTAGAACAACGCGCCCACTAGGTATTCCAATTAGGGCTAACACATGGTTAGTACAAAACATATATAATAATATCATAATGTCAAAAACCATATAAACCATGCCATATCATGATGTCGAATGCAATGAGTCCCACCTATCACAAGTACATATAAGTACCCTCATATAGGTCTTTCGGACGCCCCGACGGAGTGTGGCCCCTCCTGCTTCTTCTTGATGGAAAAGCACATCAAGGTACCCCACATAGGTTTTTCAGGACGCCCCGACGGACTGTGGCCCCTCCGGTTTCTTCTTGATGGAAAAGCACATCAAGGTACCCCACATAGGTTTTTCGGACGCCCCTGACGGAGTGTGGCCTCTCCGGTTACCTATCCTTCACCCCATGCCATGCATGAGATGCCAATGAAACACATGCTATTTTATCATATAAACATAGCATTAAAAATCACAATTTGAAACATATTCCTTCACAACATAATTTCATCAAAAAATAAGATAAAAACAATGTACATAAACCCATGGTTTCAAAGAGGTGGAATCCTACCAAAGACCACTACGTGTCATTGCAGCTTTCGTCCTATAACCGCTCACGATCGTACACACCTTGTGAGGTCCCGTTACCTTATAATGCATTAATCAATTAAAACCATGTCCCATTTGATTTACAATAATATTTAAGTACATAAACACCATCCCCATAGGGTTCGTCCATACACCATGGCCAAACCCATGGTCCCTTATTTTCACTTAATTACCAAATTGCCATCCATGGCTATCATTCCATTAAACTAACCCTTCATACGTTAAAACCATAAATCATTCCCCATGGGGTTCGGCTATACACCATGGCTGAACCCATGGTCTATCATTTTCACACTTATTTACATCATTACCATTGTTCAAATCCATAAAACATTTCTCATGGGGTTCGGCCATACACCATGGCCGAACCCATGATTCCTCACTTTCACCCTTTATTACAACTTTGCCATTGGTCTAATCATTTCAAACCTTCCATTCGTTAACACATGCCTAAGTCCATGTTTTGATCCACAAACCTACCTCATGGGGTTCGGCCTGTAACACCCCAAATTTCTCAATGATATGAATATTTACGAAAATGCCACTGGATTGGTAAATTTATTATATGTGATTATAAATGAGAAAGTGGTGGGGCCCATTGTCCAAATTAAGACCCTATGAACATATTATAAGGGTCAAATTTAAGTAAATGGGTAATGTACATCAAATTGGGTCAAAATGGTTAATTGGGTCAAAGGACCCAATTGGGACCCAATGGGTCATGGTGGACTTATTTGACCATTGGGTAAGCTCAATTTTGTTATGGTTAAGCTGAATTGATTGGAAATGAAATGTATGATAAATGGGTAGGCTTGATACAAGTGTATAAAACCACATTCAAAGGGCTAAACCACCAATAAATGGGTCATGGCGTCAAATTGGATCCATGGGCTAAATGGGGACCCAATGGGTCGAATTGACCATGTGGACCATGGTTGACCGTGTGGACCCTCAAGTGAGCTTAAATATGAGTCAAATCAGGTTGAGTTGGGATTGAAGTGAGTTGGATTTGAATTAAATGGTTGAGTTACTCAAGTGCATTAAATGAATGGCATTTCATGTGGTGAGTTGAGCTAATGAGTTGGGTGAGCTAAATTGGAAATCAAAGGGGTCTTGAGTTCAAGTGAGTCAAAGGGGAGGAGAATAGTTGTCTTGATCTCAACCAACCCAAAACAAGTCCCACACGTTGGGTACTTGTGGAGTCGGTTTCCCATGCATAATGTTTAATGTAATGAGATAAAAATCTCATGGGAATTTGGAGGGTTTCCATCTCATATGGAAACCCAAGGCTCCAACGTTGGGAGTGCCAAGGGATGCATTGGTTAGCATGAAGTGTCCCCTTGGTTTAATAAAGATTTAATGAGAGGATATGGGGCTGTTTAACAAAAGGAATACACCATTCATTTTGGCCGATTCCACATTGCAAAGACCATAGAATTCGTATCTCTCCCTCTCTCTCAAGAACATACCCTCTTGGCCGAATTATACCTTGGTGTTCTCACCATTGTTCAAGCTCATAATCGGCTAGAGACTAAGGAAACAATAAGGAGGGAAGCAAGGATCAAGAGGCAAGAAGAGAAGAAAAGGAATTTGGTAAGTGTTTATATGGAATTTTGTTTAATAAAATGGGTTAAATGGAACATGATTTGGCCATGGGATGGCCGAATCTACCAAAGTTTAGAGTATGGATATTGATGTTAAAAAAGATGGAAAACATGGACCATAGGGTTAAGCCACTTTGGATGGCTGAACCGCATGAAATAATATGGTTATGTTGATTTTTTTTTTTTTTTTTGTAAGTTGAAAACCATGCAAAATGATGGACAGTTTTACATGTTTTTAATGGACATAAGATGTAAGTTAAAAAGGTCCAAATCATGGGTCATAGGGTCGGCCAATTGGGATGGTCGAACCCCATGAAAGGATTTAAAAGGCTTATGGTTAATTTTAATGGTTTTGAAAGATAAAACCATACAAGTTATGAAGGGTGTTAAAATGTGTTGAATGAAGAAAAGTTCCATATCTTGGGTCGGCCATGGGATGGCTGAACCATATGGTTCTTATGGCTAAAAGTGTTAAGCCTAAAGTAAGTACACATGATGGAATCATTGAATCAAGGGAACCATTGGGTTCGGCCATGTGTATGGTCGAACCCCATGGACCATTTTATATGGATGTAAGGTTTCTTGGTTATGGAATTTAGTGGATTGTTTTTATGGATTAATTAGGATAAGATCATGGTTGAAAATTATGGATGATGATATGATTATCTATGGACTTAGTGTAAGTAAATAACCAATCATGGTAGATGATGGAATATGGGATAAAAATCCATAGGATGAGGTTCGGCCATGTAGTATGGTCGAACCCCATCAATGATCATTTGGTGGACTTAGGCTAAGTTATAATATAATTGGAGATGGGTTAATGAAGGATTTAAAGGACAAAAACTAAGTGGTGAGGTTCGGCCAAGTTGTATGGCGGAACCCCACTAAGGAGGATTGGTTGTATGACTTTGATTATTAAGGAAAATTAAACAAGGCTTAGCCTAGTGGCATTATGGTAAATATGTATGAAAAGAGCAAAGGACTTAAAAGAGGGGCTCAAACCAAAATTGTGAGGTTCGGCCATGTGGTATGGCCGAACCCCACCAAGTTATGGTTAGTAGATTAAGGTTTGTAAATAAAGTTATTTGGATGGTGTTGATCCAAAACAAATGAAGGACAAATTCAAAGTGGGTGAGGTTCGGCCATGGGGCATGGCTGAACCCCACAAGGTGGTTTTTGGGATTTAAACCTAATAAGAAATCAAAAGATTAAGTATTAACTTGTTGTTGTATAGACAAGGAAACGGAAGTTGAACGGCGTGCGAGTCGTGATCGGGTGAAGCTTAAAAAGGAACGGCACTTAAGCAAAGTTTCTGTAGGCTTCCTACCTACTTGTAACCACATTTATACTTGGTTTTATGATGGTTTTTATGAGACATTGTTATACTATTATTTATCATATTGGATTTGAATGATGAGATTTATTTACATGTTGCATATAATGGACATGGGATGATGATTATGGAAACCGGAGCCCACACTCCGTCGGTATGCATGTGATGCAACTGTGGGGCCTCCTTAGGCGATGAGGGTCCCGCCAGGAAGAATTCCATGATTATGAGAGTCACATCGGCCTCCTTAGGCAATGAGGGTCCCGCCAGGAGGAATATCATGATGATAAGAGTCACATCGGCCTCCTTAGGCAATGAGGGTCCCGCCAGGAGGAATATCATCAAGAAGAAATGAAAGAGTACTGTGGTTTACCTTGACGAGGAGAGTCTCGTCAAGTGATGGCTATGTATATGTGTGATGGGTGGGACTCATTACATTTGCACTTACATACATAGCATTGATTTCAGATGTTTTTGGATGATCATATACTATATAGATGCATGTTGCATATACTAACCATGTGGTAACCCTGATCGGAAAACCTACTGGGCGCGTTGATCTAACGCCCTAATTCTATCCTTAGAGGATAATGCAGGAAAAGGAAAGGGAAACAGAAGGTCGAGGGCCAGGAGGGGAGCCAAGCTTAAGCGCTTGGGTGTTGGAATGGATTTATATTTTACTGTCATTTGAATTACAATTTATGGACATGTAATAACTAGTAACTTTGCTATGGTTTGTTTATGGTTTGATATTGGATGCTTGGTTTAAGCAGTTCTAATGGGCGACTTGTACTTGCTATCTATTCAGTTTAATTCCGCAATTGGTCTAGTTTTATTCCGCATGCCTTGATTAGTTCCATGTGTGGATTGTTATTCATGGTTTAGTCCATGCACACATGGGTGGCCAGTTAAGGGTCGGACTTGGGTAGTCCGGACTTAGCTCGCGTTGTGACGTCGTCCGCCCTCTTCCGGTGTTATTATATTATTATTTTTTTTAAAAAAAAAATTAGACTTTGAATCTCAGAAAGGGCGGGGCGTTACACGGCCATACATCATGGCCGGACCCATGGTCTTTCATTTTAGACCATATTTACATTTTTTCCATTACCTTATGTTTATGTCCCAAAACCAATCCATAACATTGATCCATGGGGTTCGGCCAAACACCATGGCCGAAGCCTATGATGTCTAACTTTCCAAATATAGCAATTGCCATCCTTGAATCCATAAATCAAGGTTCCTTCCATTTTAATCCAAAAATCCATAATTAGAAACTTTCTAATTATATAACCATCCTCCATGTAATCAATTAAAATCCATTAACAATACCAATACACCTCAATGGGGTTCGGCCATACACCATGGCCGAACCCGTGGTTCTTTAATTTCTTTTAAAAATCATTCATTAAACAAAACTAATATCCTTCCATTTAAACCCTTAAAAATCATAAACCTACATCTATGATTTTCAACTTTCAATTCCATTAAAATAAATATTAATTTCCTTTCCATGGGGTTCAGCCATATACCATAGCCGAACCCTATGGTTCCATTTTTTCCTCTTTTAAATCCAATCAAAATATCCTAACCATCCATGGTTTTCAACCCATCAAAATACACAACGTCTTTCCATGGGGTTCGACCATACACCATGGCCGAACCCTATGGTTCATTCTTTCCATTAAAATTATCATAATCATCTCCCAATCTTCTTCTATGGGGTTCGGCCATACACCATGGCCGAACCCTATGGTTCCTCATCTTAAACAAAAAACATCAAAATACTAACCGGTTCCGCAACTCCTCCTGTTTTTCGTTCGCTCCGACATGCTCTTCCAATCTTCTTCTTTCCTTAGCCTCTTTTGTGTATGCCCTACGCCACTTTGTTTTGCTGCTACCTCTCTTGGAATATGAATGCCGTGTGCCCCTCTCCCTTGTCTTATAAAACCCCACACGGTCTCAACTTAGAAGGTGCTGAGATAGCAATTGCCGTGAGCCCTTGTTGTTTATGCGCTGCCTTTCTTTGTATGCAATGTTCGTATGCACTACCTTCTTATGCCGTGTGCACTACCTTAGTTTTATAGAAGTTCCACTCGGTTCCATATTTAGACACTCTAACCCATGCGCATATCTTCTATTCTTGTGTTGCCTCGTTGGGTTCTTCTTTCCTTCTTAGAATCCTATTCCCACTATAGTAAGAATATCTCCCCAATTATAGCCAATCACCGCCCAATGTAAATCCAATAAATCTAGGCGTGTTGCCCATCTTAGGCAAACCTTGTGCGAATATCACTCCTTGATTTTGTGTATGCGTGTGTGTGTCATCCTCTAACATCTCATGCACATATCCTTAATCTAGATAGATATATGTTTCCATGTCAACCTCACATACACGGCCAAAGTAATCCATATTTAATTTTTAGACATATTGCATACCCTTTTAATTCAACCCCATTTAATTCTATTGAAACCATTTCCACAATCCGTTGGGTCTTAATTGGGCAATGACCCAACACTTTACCCATCTAAGGTCCATATTTGATAATTCACAAATTAAATGGGTAATTTTCATATATATTAATAACTTGAAAATCCAAGGTGTTACATTCCATGACCTAGAAAAGCATTGCCTTGGATGATTAAAGACAGTTAATCAAGACTGAAGTGTGGTGAAGATTGAATCAAGACTCAGGCATTGGAAGATCAAGTGCAAGATGTAACGCCCCGCCCTTTCTCACCTTCACAAAATCAGAGTATATATATATATTTTTTATAAATAAGTGAGAGAGAGCGAGACGTCACGACGCGAGTCAAGTCCGAGTTTCTAAAACCCGACCTTAGCTGGCCACATTTACGTGTGCGTGGACTAAGTCCACTTAAACATTTCACACGTTTTTCTGAATACTTGCAGAATAATTTATATGAATAAGATACTTATTCATATTCATTTCATCATTAAGCAAGGAAAGCTAATCACCATATAACTTCAATAAAAACTTAAAGGTAATCAAACCATAGCAAATAAGTCTAAGTTATTACAATCCAAAATATAAGTTCTCCCAATACATCATGGAAAATTAAACGGAGTAATTTAAACATTAAATCTTTCCAAGCTCCTATGCTTGACTCCCTTCCGGTCCAACGTCCTTTTCATTACCATTCCTTGTTCCATCATCTATAGGGTAGAAGTAGGGCATTAGTCAACATGCCGAGTAGGTATTCCAATTAAGGTTAGGATACACATAGGAGTAATATAAATCAAGGGTATATACATCATGTCATATTTGAAAAATATCTTGTAAATACTAAAACAGTGCATGATGTTCATATCATAATCATCCTAGTATATGTGTCATATCATGGGTGTCAATGCCAAATGAACTCTCACCCAATGTCCATATCAAATCACATCATAAATCATATCAATGGTTTCTTTAGCTAATTATGTCCACAGTGTTTGAGGCGACAACCACTAGGGCACTGTATACCCATCCACAAATTAATCAGGATTACTGATGGAGTGTGGATTCCTCCCACTGCGTAGGGTTTCGGGACTGCCTACCCAGGAGCTCTTTGGCCCAATAAGTCGTACCTTCCTATCAACTGGACGAGGCCAAATCTCAACAGTTCACATAGCTTCATACAAGCTAGTCTGAAGCCCAAGTTATGTCCAGACCGCTCAGAACTTGGTTTACTGGTCATATGTGTTCCCTCCTATGCCATACATGAGGTAATGTATGCAAGAATGCCATTTCATTTCAAAATACATAATATCATTGAAATCAACTCATAATCATTTACAATTTTTTAAAACAAAGTAATCATCATATTTGGAATAAAAACCAGTATCATATATATATTCCATAGTGTTCTCAATAAGATAGGAGTCCTACCAATGTCCAATACACTATCCTTGCTTGTCTTGCAAGGACAACGCTAACGATCGCGTGAAACGAATCGTAATCCCTTCGCGAACCTCTTTACCTTATCAAATTCAACCATAAATATTAATTTGATCTCCCATTTTACTGTCATCACCCCTTACACCATACAAGAGGTTCTAAAAAATAATCCAAAAATATATCTTTCTAATTCAGTTGACTGAATCATACCCAGATACCATTTGTGTTGTACCCGCAAACTTTCAGTCGACTGAATCAAAAGATTCAGTCTGCTGAAATACAACCAGATACTATACAAATTCAGTCGGCTGACTTTGGGTCAGATCCTATGTATTTTCAGCTAGTACGCATTCAGTTGACTGAATCATAAGATTCAGTCAGTTGAAACACACCAGATCGCTTACGTGTTTAGCAAGTAAACATTCAATTGACTGAATCAAAGATTCAGTCTGCTGAAATGCAACAAGATATCATCTGTGCTTTAGCCAGTATACTTTCAGTCGACTGAATCACATATTCAGTCGGTTGACTTTGGGTTAGATACTTTCTGTTCTCAGCTAGCACTCTTTCAGTCTACTGAATCATAAGATCCAGTCAGCTGAAATACTAAGATATCCTTTGTGTGCTCGGCCTGTACATTTTCAGTCGACTGAATCATAAGATTCAGTTGGCTGAAATACCAAGATATCCTTTGTTTGCTTTACCAGCACACGTTCAGTCGACTGAATCTTAAGATTCAGTCGACTGACTTTGTGTCAGATCCTTTTGTTTGCATGCATGGTAAGGCCTTTCTCCTTGAAATCCATCCTTATCATTATTTAAACATGGATTTCTTCTTCCATACTTCACTTAGTAAATTTACCCTACCCACTAGCCAAGGTTTTGGGTTTCTCATGATCCATTCAATCATTGTACCATTATATATGGTTTTGGATTTAATCCTATGGTTGTTTTGTTTTCAACCCATAACCATCATTTGGATGGATTTCCAATTCCATGGCCTTATCACAATTTGGCCATCCATTCCAACCAATCATGGAACCCATGGGTTCGGCCACACCATGGCCAAACCTATGGCTTCCTTGGATTCATTCCTATGTTATTAAGCCTTAGACATACCATCCTTCAATATCCTTCTTTTATTTTGATCTGTCTTTTCTTACTTAATTCTCCTTCTCCTTTCTTTGTTCTTCAAAGTCTCCAATGTATGAAGGTAGAGCTGGGAGAGAGAGAGAGAGAAGAGTGGAGAGAAACTCTTGTGCAAGAGGAGGAGTCGGCCAAGGGGTGTGGAGTGCCCCTTGGTTTGTGTCTCTTTGTATAACAGCCTTGTCTCTTCACTCCTTCTCATAATGTCTTGGTTTAACTAATGAGACCCTTAGTTTAATCAAGGAGACCCTTGGCTTAAACCAAAGAGACCCCTTGTCTTCCCAATGAGTCCCTTGGCTTCATAGCTCTTGAGATGAAAACCCTTCATCTTCTCAACTCAATTAACACCTTAATTCAACTTGAAGTCACTAATGGTTGACCATGTCAACCATGTCATGGCCGACCATGCATGTGTTGACTTGGTCACCACATGGCACTTGGGTCCCACTTGGCCATGTCACTTGATGATGTGGCATCTCTGCTTAGTTGGCTTCCATGTGATGACATGTATGCCACATGAAAATGGCACATCACTCACATGCCACCTCACTTGATGAGGTGGACTTTAATGCATTAAATGCATTAATTTATCCAATTCAAATAATTTAATTAAACTTACCCAATTACTTTAAAGTTAAGCTCATCCATGACCCATTGGGTCTTAATTGGGTAATTGACCCATTTCTTGCCCATCTAATGTCTATTTCTACTTTTTAATCTCAAATTCCATTAATTCGCAATTCAATTGGACTAATCCAATATATTTATACGTAAGGAAAAATCCGGGGTGTTACACAAGATTCATGCATCACTAAATGTATGGCAATCACAAAGGTAAATTGGTCATAGATGACTCTAGGGTGGACCCAACACACCTAGGAAGACCTTGACTAGGCTTAGAGAACAAATTGGTAAATCTAATCAAAGTTTAGTGGACCTTGATAGTCAAACAGAGCCAATGAACTTAAACTTGCAAAACTGTATACTGTTAGGATGATGCATCGTGTATGGCGACCCATCGCCAGATACAGGACATGCCCATCGCGGTTCATGATCCATCGTCTAGAGTGACAAATGTTCTGGTTTGAAAATACTCTCAAACTGGTCTGCTCTTTAGCCGAGTCTATCGTGGTTGGCGACCCATCGTGAATGACAGAGCATACCCATCATTGGCCACGATTCTTCGGCTCGGCTTTACAGAGTTCTGGTTAAAATAATTTCTGTAAATCGAAGTTGGTCTCGGGACGATACTATCGTCAGTGGCGACCTATCACCAATGGTTTCCATTACCCATCGTGGGTGACCGTTTTCTAGCCGTTGAAGGTGCATTTATGTGCAACGGTCTTATAGCTGGGAAGCAATTTAAAATGACATGGCCCATCGTGAGCCACGACCCATCGCCAACTTCAGTTCTGTGAAAATTCTAGTTACTCTATTTAAACTCCGGACTTTGGTGAGTTTATTTGGACCCTTTGAATTGGAAAATCTTATGGAATTTTCATAGAATCCGAACCTCTCCCAACCTCCCTCTAAGCACTTCACATTGGTGAATCATTTGAAATCCAATCAATCTTTTGATTGAGATTAAGAGAAAGAGAAAAACCAGATCTAGGATTTCATAGGAAACTCTAATATCCTAGAACATCTTCCTAGCTGAGATTGTGCATACATTGGTGAACTTCATCAACAAAGGATTCCTCTAGAAGAGATGTTCAAGAAGCACAATATCTACATCGAGTGAGCTCAAAAAGGCAAGTGTTTCTTTTTGTGTTTAATTTCAAGATCATATTGTGAAGTGGATTAAAGCAAGGAGCTTGTACCACTATAAAAAATAGAGAGAAAGGGATTAGATCAAGGTGGTCGAACCTTTCAAAATTAGGTGGGATTGTGTAGGTGAAATTGCTATTCTATTTATGTGGGCATAATTCCCACTCTATTGTGTTGGTGTAATACAAATGCTTAGTGAATTTGGGATAACCCAAGAGTGGGTGAGTCCATTAGTGGATGTAAGAGGGGTTTATTTCGAAACACTATACATCGAGTGTTATGGGTGTTTGACTTGTTTGTGTGATTGCTCTATTATTTGTATACTCTCTTATCACACAACACATCTCTCTTGATTAATCTTGTTTTCTCTGTTACATTTTTTTTGACTAATTAAGAAATTTGAAAAGGCTATTTGTCATGTCCCTACCAAAAATGTGGGCTCGGAACGCGACTATTTTTTTTTTAATTTCATCCAAACTCCACAAGTCCATGGGCCTCGAGTTCGCCTAAGCCCATGAAGAATCCACGTCTGTTCGAGAAATCTAGACTATCACATGGGAATATTCCAAGTATAATATGTTAGTACCTCAGCTTGGCCAAGTTCCTATGTTTGTCAATTCCATCACTCGGAAAAAAGCACTTGCTAGAAGCTTGAAGACCCAAGATGATCACGAGTAAAGATCATGCTCCAATGGATTGAAGCTCATCATTATGGCAATCACAAAATAAGTATTATGGCCATAGATGACTTTAGATGGTACCCACATCTTAGAAAGGACTATCCCTAGGCTTAGAAAAACAAATGGTTAAATCATATGAAGCCTAGTGAGGATGTTTGACAGTGAATTGCAATCCAACTTGGAAATATGTATTTGGTTTCTCTGTCAACACGATCAGTTGTTCTCATTGACCCCTCGGTAGAGACAAGATCGACCCATCGTGGTCAAAGACTGGTCGGCCAGATTGACAAAGGTTCTGGAATATTGAACTGTCATTTTGGGCATGCCCCTGATCGAGAGTCTCGTATGCACCGACCCCTCGGTGAAAGGCTGAAACGACTCCTCGATTAAGATCTTGAGTTCTGAAATCTTGAACTCATGTGGACTCTCGAAGAAATAGACATATCGGCAATCAAAGACCAATCAAGAGTACCAGGACCGATCCTTCGGTAAAGGGTGACAGGTCGTTCTGGGTATCAGGTTTCTAGATATGAAACTACTGTCAAGCATGTTTTGCACCAGAACAAGCTTCTCGTATGGACCGACCTCTCGGTACCATAAGTGTCGACCCATCGACGACAACGACATGTCGACCGGGAAAGAATATTACCGTTGGGAGTGCATTTAATGTACAACGGTCGGATTTGTAACAGTAACATTTCTAGTTATCGACCCCTCTGTGCAACCGACCTGTCGGTACATTACCGTAACTACAACTGGTTGCCTCGCTATATAAACCAATCTTTATGCAACCAGTTGGTATCCTTCGGAAGGTTCAGTTGGACCCTCATCTTTATAAGTGAGCTTAACAAGGCCAACAGAAGGATCACTCTCTCTCTCATGCTTACACTAGGGGAATCAAGTACAACTAATCAGATGTATTGAGTTGAGAGAGAGAGAGGAAGGAAGAAAACTCATAAACAACCAATCTGAGGATTGAGTTAGAACGTGAGAAGGAGAGAACCTTAAACTAGGAAACCTTTGGTAGAACCAGTTTGCTTGACACCCTAGATTGTGATTACTCAATGGCGGCTATAAGGAGGAGCGTCGGCACACATTGGTTGGGATCCTGAAGAAGCATACATCAGGAGAAAGAGCTTCAAAGGCAAGTGCTTCTTGGTTTTAATTTTCTTTAAAATCTTTGTTCCGAAAGTGGATTAAAGAATGTACTCCGAAACCACTATAAAAACCTTTGGAGTGGAGTCTCCAGCACAGTGGTGGGTGGAATTCCTAGCCAAATAGATAGGTGGAATTCCTATTCGATTGTGGTGGTGAAGTTCCCAGCTGATTAAGTGAGGTGGAATTCCTACTCTAATTGTGAGGGTGTAAGTTCCCACTTAGTGGATTTTGGGGATAGCTTAAGGTTGAGTGAATTTTAACAGTAGATGTAGGTTAGCTAACCGAACTACTTTAAATTGGTCTTATGGTGTTTGATCTTTGTGTATTTGTATTTAATGTTTAAGTACTCTTCTTAACACATATCGCTTTGCATATTGATTATCTTATTATATACATTGTACACTAGTATCGTTAATCAAGCTTTATGTAAAAGGCCAAAATCTTAGTGTCAATGTTTAAAGAATTGAATAAACAATCCATCACACTAAACAAATTTCTTGAGTAATTATTCCGCTGCACTCAAAATAATCAAGAAATTTGTAAACACCGCTAAAAATGGGATTGACCTATTCAATCCCTCCTCCCCTCCCCCCTTCCCCCCCCCCCTCCTCGGTCAATCATGATGTTCTAACACAAAGAAAATGAGAACTTTCATAATATAAACACAACTTATGTTTATATACATACACATAAGTTTGAATGTCACTGGTGGCAAATTAAACAATACTTACATACTACGCAAGTAGGTAAAAACACACTTTTAAAATACACCCTTTTAAGTTCGGTATTTTCAAGGTCCCACTAAATCAAGTCAATTAGTTAGTACATTAAATATTAAAAATTGTAAATACCATAAAAGTTTGGAATAAAAAGTTATTTAAAACCCAATGATTTAATTTAAAATCATAAAATGTCAAATTTCAAAATTTAAAACAAAACTTTGTAAAAACTCTGACTTACAGTCGGGTTACAAAATTTAGCTAATAAAAGCATTCTAAAATTCCGAGACATTTTGACACTCTTAAACATTTAAAACTAACATTGACACCCTTCACAACTCAAAATTACACTTCTAAAAATTGGAATTTCAGTCGATAAAATTCTTCACTCAAAATTTAAAATTAAATAATTGTATGCAATTTTGACAAATCAAATATCACAATTAAAGGGTTTTCCAAATACAGATGATTTTTAAGGTTTCAGCTGGAGAAACTTAAGATAATTTCAACTTTGCCATTGCACTAAATGTGTAACACCCCAGATTTTCAAGTTATGAATATATATAAAAATTGCCCATTTAATTTGTGAATTTATGGATATGGACCTTAGATGGGTAAGGGGTTGGGTCAATTGCCCAATTAAGACCTAACGGATGGTGGATATGGTTCAATTGAATTAAATGGGTGAGATTTATTTAATTGGGTCAAAAGTGTCAATTGGGTCAAAATGCCTAATTGGGACCCAATGGGTCGTGATTAACTTGGTTGACCACCAAGTGAGTTCAAGCTTACTTAATTGGGGCTGAATTAAGTTGGAAATGGAATTATGTAATTGAGTTGATTTTTAAGTGAGTTAAGTGAGTTGAGCTTAAAAGAATGAAAAGTAATTGAGTTATGGTGAGTTGGATGGGAAGTTAATGGGACCTTGAACTTAAGTGAGTGGAGCAGATGCATCTCATGAGACCCAAGCCAAGGCATACATGTTGGAGATGAGAGTTTCATCTCATGGGATGAAACTCCAATTGTATCATTAATGGGGAGGTAGACGGTTTTGTGATGTTACACAAGCCTACACAAGGCATACACGTTGGAGATGGGAGTTTCATCTCATGGGATGAAACTCCAAATAGATCATTGATGAGGGAGGTGAAGGGTTGTGGTGGTTACACAAGCCTACACAAAGCATACACGTTGGAGATGGAGGGTTTCCATCTTGAGAGTCAAACGGCGGGAGTGTTTCATCTCATGGATGAAACCTCCAAATGGATCATTAAGAAGGGAGATGAAAGGGCATGGGAGTTACAAAGGGGTATCACCAAAGGACACCACCTTGGCCGAATCTCATTAAACAAGAAAAGACTAAGGGGTTGCATCTTACACTCTCTCTCTTTCTCAAGCTCTCACTCTTGGCCGATCCCCCTCTCAAGACAAGAACACTTAGAGAATTTTCATCTCACCCTCTATCTCTCACTCAAGGCCGATCCCCTCTCAAAACAAAGAGAGAACACTTGGAGTATTATCTCAAATCTTCTCTCTTTCTCCCTCTCTTAAACCTATACCATTTTGGCCGAACCCTCTTTTTGAAGTTTCATCTCAAGACCTCTCAAGTTCACACTCGGCCAAGGATCAAGGAGGAAGAACGGGGTAAGGAAGAGGAAGATCAAAGGAACAAGAAGGAGAGTAAAAGAAACCGGAGGAGTCGCAGAATCGGTAAGTACATGAATAAGTTTGCATAAGTAAGAAAAGATGGTCAAGGACATGGTTTGGCCATTGCATGGCCGAACCCTAATTTTATTATGGCTAAAGACTCTATGATGAACCATAGGGTTCGGCCATGTTGTATAGCCGAACCCCATGGAAGGACATTGGTTATTTTTATTGGATTTTGAAGGATGAAAATCATATATGTGTGTGTATGATTTTAAAAGGTTTTAAAGGGTTTAAATGGATGTATGTATGAGAACCATCAAAGGATCAATTATGGATGTATGATGTGTTTTAATGGAAATGATGAACCATAGGGTTCGGCCATGTTGTATGGCCGAACCCCATGGAAGAGTATTAATGATTGTAGAAGATTTAAATGAAGTCATGTTGATGGACTTTGAGTTGTAAATAATGACCTAAGGATATGATTAAACCCCACCATGGTGGGATTGTTTATGAACTTAAGATGGTAAATTGATTTAATGGAGAACATGGAAATGAGGCATCATGGGTTCGGCCATGGTGTATGGCCGAACCCCATGGACAATTTTTAATGGGCCACTTGGAGATTTAAGCATGATTAGAAATCATTAATGGTTCTATGTTTGTGGATCAATTATGGACTTAGGCATGTGTAAATGAATGAAATGTTTTGCCATGTATAGAATAATGGCAAAGATGTAAATAGGTGAAAATGATGGACCATGGGTTCGGCCATGGTATATGGCCGAACCCCATGAGGAATGTTTTTATGGACTTAAGGGGTTATTAAGGTTAAATGATTAATCTATAAGTGATTAGATTAATGAATCAAAGACGGCATGATCTTGGATTTAATTTGAAAGATCAAAGGACTAAGGGCACAAAACCAAGGGAGTGAGCTTCGGCCATGTTGTATGGCCGAACCCCACAAAGATGTGTTTATGGACTTAGACATAATTGTAAATCAAATGGAACATGGGTTTGATTGATTGATATGTAATAAGGTAATGGGACCTCACAAGCGTTGTACGATAGTGAGCGGTTTCCAGACGAAAACGCAAGGACACTTTAGTGGTCATTGGTAGGATTCTACCTTTTGAAACCATGGGACATGTACTATGATTTTAGTTCGTACTTTTGATGAGTTATTTTGTATCAAATGTTATGTTTCAAATATGGAGTTTTTATGCTATGATTTATACTATTACATAACATGTGGACATGTGCATCTCATGCATTGCATGGGAGGGATGATTTGTAACAGGAGGCCACGCTCCGTTGGGGTGTCCGTAAGGCATTTGTCGGAAGACCTTGACGTACATTATCCATCAAGAAGTAACCTGGAGAACACACTCCGTCGGGGCGTCCGTAAGGTAACTGTGGAGATACCTTGATGAGGAGAATTCCATCAAGATGATACATGTGTTTGTGATGGGTGGGACTCATTGCATAAGACACCATGGCATGGCATTGTTTTACATGGTTTTGTTATTATGTTATCTATATGATTTTGTACTAACCATGTGTTAACCCTACTTGGAATACCTACTGGGCGCGTTGTCTAACTTCCCTACTTCTACCCTAGTGGATGACACAGGAATTGAAGGGAATGATGAACGTGATCGGAGCCAAGCATAGGAGCTTGGATGTTTTTAATTTCATTTTGTTTAAGTTACTCATGGACTATGTAATTCGAGTAGCTAGCATTTGGGCATGTAATAACTTAGATATTTGCTATGGTTTGAATGTTTAATTTTGGATATTTAACTTAAGACAATTATGGTTAAGTAACGGACTACTTTGCTATCTAAAATTGAATAGAATTTGTTTTTATTATAATTCCGCATTTAAGATTTATTCCGCATGTATAACTTATTGCGTGTGAACCGTATTCGTGGACTTAGTCCATGCAAACGTATGGTTGGCCAGTTAAGGGTCGAGATTTAGAAGCTCGGACTTAGCTCACATCGTGGTGTCCCGCTCTCTCTCACTCTTCTATTTGTAAAAAAAAAAGACTCTAATTTTTGGCAGAGTAACAAAGGGAGGGGCGTTACAAAATGAGTTAGATCCACAGGTTTTCGAGCTTAAATCGAGTCAAACTTTGACTCTAACAAAGCCCACTTGTTAATCTTTCAGATTAACTGGCCATTAAACACAATTAACGGTCACTAATCACATGATTAGTCGTTAATCTAGGTCAAGGTATTACATCCCACCTCCCTTAAAGAAATTTCGTCCCGAAATTTCAAAAGAATACTTGTACCTTTATTCAGGAAATAGATCATCATACAACCTTCTCATCTTTGACTCTGGTTTCCTCGTCACATGTTGCATTCCGCGTTGTTGTCATAACACTGGCACTAACAAAATAACCTTCTGCTGAAGCATTTGAGTTCAAGTACCTGAATTTCTATGGGTATCTCTTCCAAGGTCAAGTCTTTCGAGACTTCTATCTCTTCCTCATTACTTGTATCCAAAGTATAATTTGTCCCTAAGACATCGTGTCTTTGAGATTCTTGGATATTCACAAGTATTTCTCCAAAACCCGATTCTTTTTAAGACTCAGCTTACAAAATATCTCCCAACACTCCAAAATACACAGTTGAAATCCACTTTCAGTAGATCATAATTCACACATTTGCTAGTTGGCACAGCAGGTATTTAAAATCATAATATAACTTATCATGTTGCCACGGTATATCGAGACTCATCTCTCATGTAATTGAGATGCTTACCTGAGTCCAGTTAAGATTTGTGAATACTTTACCACGTTCCTCGCTCAAAATTGTAACACCCAGGATTTTTCAATGAATTAATATTTTGTATTTTGTCTATTTAAATTATTAAATTTGTTGAATTTAAGATTTATGGATGGAAGGGATTTTATATGGGTAAGAATTGGGTCAATGGCCCAATTATGATCCAATGGATCTATAACACCCCAATTTCTCAATGAAGTGGATAATTACGAAAATGCCCCTGATGTGTTAAATTAATTATTTTGTGATGTTAAGTAAGGAAATGGTGGGGCCCATTGCTCAAATTAAGATCATATGAGCACATTATGATTGTCAAGTTTGATTGGATCGGTAATTTCTCAATGAAGTGGATAATTACGAAAATGCCCCTGATGTGTTAAATTAATTATTTTGTGATGTTAAGTAAGGAAATGGTGGGGTCCATTGCTCAAATTAAGATCATATGAGCACATTATGAATGTCAAGTTTGAGTGGATGGGTAATATACATCAATTGGGTAAAAAATGGCTAAATTGGTCAAAAGGTCCAAATGGGACCCAACCGGTCTTACTGGATTATTTGACCGTTGTGTGAACTTAAATTAAATGGGGTTAAGCTAATTTGATTGGAAATCAAGTGGAGTAAAAATGGGTAGGCCTGATGCACATGTGAAAACCAATTACAAATGACAAAAATACCCATAATTGGGTCATGGAGTAAAAAAGGGGTCAAGGAGCTAAAGGGGGGGCCCAACGGGTCGGATTGACTTTGTTGACCATAGCTGACCGTGTGGGCCCACAAATGAGTTCAATGGTGAGTTAAATCAGGTTAAGTGGAACTGATTTTATTTAATTGGAATTAAGAATGAGTTGATTCAAATGCATTAAATGTTTGTCAATTAATGAGGTGAGTTGGACATGTGAGTTGGACATGTGAGTTGGGTGACTCAAAGTGGAAGTCAATGGGACTATAAATCACTGAGTTCAGAGGGAATAGGAGGAGTTTGGCTAGTCTTAACCACCAAAACAAGTCCCACACGTTGGGGACTTGTTGGGGTGATTTCCATGTTAAATTTTAAATGAAACACATGGAAATGGGAGGTGTTGCTTGGGGAACTGAATGGCTACATTGGGTAGTGCCAATGGGTGCTTTGACTGGCATCAGGTGTCTCATTGAAATGAACAAGAGTTTATGAGGGAAATCAATGGATTAAGTGGCTGAATTACAAAAGTGATAGACCACCCCATTTGGACGATTTTCACATTGAAAATCTTAAGATTTCCATCTCTCTCTCCCTCTCTCCAATTCGTTTTTCCTGTAACACCCTGATTTCTCAATAAGATGAATATTTACGAAAATGCCACTGGATTGGTAAATTTATTAATTATGATGTTAAATGAGAAAATAGTGGGGCCCATTAGTTCAAATTAAGATCCTATGAACATATTATAAGGGTCAAATTATAATGGATGGGTAATGTACATCAAATTAGGTCAAAATGGTTAATTGGGTCAAAGAATTCTCAACGGTTGGAATAATTACGAAAATGCCCCTGGATTGGTGAATTCAATAAACGTGATTGTAAATAAGGAAATAGTGGGGCCCATTGCTCAAATTAAGATCATATGAGCACATTATGAATGTCAAGTTTGATTGGATGGGTAATTTCTCAATGAAGTGGATAAATTACGAAAATGCCCCTGATGTGTTAAATTAATTATTTTGTGATGTTAAGTAAGGAAATGGTATGGCCCATTGCTCAAATTAAGATCATATGAGCACATTATGAATGTCAAGTTTGATTGGATGGGTAATTTACATCAATTGGGTCAAAAATGGCTAAATGGGTCAAAGGGCCCAAATGGGACCCATCGGGTCTTACTGAATTATTTGACCATTTTGTGAATTTAAATTAAATGGAGTTAAGCTTATTTGATTGGAAATCAAGTGGAGAAGAAATGGGTAGGCTTGATCCACATGTGAAAACCATTTACAAATGACCAAAATACCATAATTGGGTCATGGAGTCAAAAACGGGTCAAGGAACTAAAAGTGGACCCAACGGGTGGAGTTGACTATAGTTGACCGTGTGGACCCTCAAGGGAGCTAAAATATGAGTTAAATCAGTTGAGTGGGACTGAGGTGAGTTGGAATTAAATCAAGTAGTGAGTCATCTCAAGTGCTTTAAATGAAATGCATTAAGTATGGTGAGTTGGACATGTGAGTTGGGTGAGTCAAAATGGAAGTCAAATGGGCTGTAAATTCAGTGAGTTAAGTGGAATATGAGGAGGTGTGGTAATCTCAAACAAACCCAAAACAAGTCCCACACGTTGGGGACTTGTTATGGTGAGTTTCATGCAAAACATTAAATGGGAATATGGGGGGTTTCTATCCCATTTGGAAACCCCAAGCCTTCAACGTTGGAATGCCAATGGGTGCATTTGTTGGCAGCAAGTGTCCCATTGGTTTAGGCAAGAATTGATGAGGGAGTGGAGGGGTTATGATGGCTGATATACAAAAGCAATGAACACCAAGGTTAGCCGACTTTTGTCATTGTAAACCCAAGTTTTTCCATCTCTTTCTCCCTCTCTCCAATTGGTGTTCTTGGCTGGAACAGCAGAGGCTTTTAGTATCAAATATTCAAGCTTAAACCAGCAAGGAATTAAGGAAGAAAGGAAGAAATAAAAGATAGGAAGCAAGGATCAAAAGTCAAGAAGAAAGGCTTGGGAAAATTGGTAAGTATTTCATTGAGTTTTGTTGAAAAACATGGAACAAATAGGGTGTGGATTGGGCCATGATCATGGCCGAATACACCAATGATTAACCTTGATTAATGGAGGTTTAGAAAGGATTAAGATGACCATTGGGTTCGGTCACCATGAAGGGCCGAACCCCATGTAAAAGAGGGTTGGTTTTCATGTTGGAAAACATGGAAACCATAGACCTTTGTGGACTGTTTTTGGGAGATTTTTATGTGATAAGGTTACTGGTTTTGGGTTGGCCATAGGATGGCTAAACTATGAGTTTAACACGGCTAAGGGGTAGAGCCAATTAGTATGTAAATAAAGGACATTGTTGAGCAAAAGAACCATAAGGGTTCGGCCATGAGTATGGCCGAACCCCATGGACTGTTTTCATGGGTCATTTTATGGATGCATGTGTGATTTTAAATAGAATTATGGTTGCTGTTTTTATGGCTAAGATGTATGATAAGTGATGAGAGATCATTAGGAGAATTGGACTTTATGCTAATTCATAATGAATGGGTTAAATAGCCTAAGCTTATGAGTAGTAGTTGGTAATGGTTCTATGTTGATTTAAAAGGTTTAAAATACCCTAATGGAAAACCATGTAGTAATGGATAAGGGAACCATTGGGTTCAGTCAAAGGTATGGCCGAACCCCATGGAGTAAGTTTGGTGGATTAAAGATTGGACAGACCAATGACAAATTTGTGAATACAAGCCAAATGAAGAGATTGATCAAAAGGACTGATAAGATGTTTTAGGTCTCATATGTGAATGGACATGTAAATAAGATTATGATTTACTTATTGTTGCATAATAAGGTACCGAAAGTTGAACGACAAACGAGTCGTGACCGGTTAAAGCCTAAGAAAGAACGGACGCTGAAGTGATTCTTCAGTAGGTTTCCTATCTTTATTGTAACCACTATTCCATATGCTGTTTTACGTTGATTTCGATAACTTATATGTTTGTAAGTTATGTTTCCAAATGACATGTTTGCATAGACATCTCATGCATGGCATGGGATGATGGTGTTGTAACCGGAGGCCACACTCCGTCGGGGCGTCCGAAAGACCACTGTGGGGTACCCTGATGATGAGAATCCCATCAGGAGGAATCCGGAGGCCACACTCCGTCGGGGCGTCCGAAAGACCACTATGGGTTACCTTGACGATGAGAATCCCGTCAAGTGATGGCTATGTTGAATGGTGATGGGTGGGACTCATACATGTCCATTTCATACATAGCATGTTTTTATGGAATTTTGTCACACATGTGTTATTATTATATTATTTGCATGTTTTTGACTAACCATGTGGTAGCCCTATTCGGAAACACTACTGGGCGCGTTGATCTAACGCCCTATCTATATCCTTAGTGGATGACGCAGGGAAAGGGAAGAACGTGAATCGAGATGAAAACCAAGCATAGGAGCTTGGGCATTTTGAATGGATTTGAATGGACATGAATGGACTAATTATGGATTTGTTATTTGAATTTGGACAATGTAATTTGGTAATTAGTTATGTTGGCTTGTAATAAGTAGTTAAGATAGATGCTATGGTTTGTTTTAAGTCGGATGGTTTGATCGAACGATTAGTTAAGATTGATTAGTAATTTTGGAGAATAAGTTATGTACTTTGCTGTCTAATGAATGGAAAATTGGAATAGTTATAGGTTCTATTATAACCTCAGTTGGATTAAGACTAAGTTAATTCCTCAAGTTATTTATGTACCATGCACGGATCAGTTTTATGGACTTAGTTCATACGCATATGGGCTTGGCCAGTTAAGGGTCGGATTTAGAGATCCGAACTTAACTCGCGTCGTGACACTCCGCCCCGATCACATGATTATTATATTTAAAAAAAATAAAATAAACTCTGAAAATTTAGAGTGAAAAGGGCGGGGTGTTACATTTCCTAGTTGGAATAGCAGAGGTATTTGCACCAGTAGATCAAGCACAAAACAGCAAAAGAAAGGAAGAAATAAAAGGGAGAAGCCAAGGACTAAAGGCAAGAAGAAAGATTGGAAGTTTTGGTAAGCATTTATATGTTATTTTGGTTTAATAACATGGTACAAATTGGGTGTGTATTGGATCATGGTTATAGCCGAATACACCAAGGTTTTAACCTTGATTAATAGATGTTTAAAAATGGTAAAAATAACCATTGGGTTCAGCCACCATGGAGGGCCGAACCCCATGTAAAAGATGGGTGGTTTTCATGTTTTGAAACATGTAACCATGGAGTTTTATGGACTGTTTTTAGATGATTTAAAGTGTATGTTTTAAAAAGGTTTAAACATAAATAAGGAAGTCTGATTTAGACCTAGATGAAGATTAAGAAATCCAAAACCAAAGGTCATAGGGTTCGGCCACCATGGAGGGCCGAACCCCATGCAAATGATGTTTGGTTTTGATGTTTTTGAAACATGGAAACCATAGAGTTTTGGTGGACTGTTTTTGGGTTATATTTAAGATTCAAATGCATGTTTTAGAAAGGGTTAAAAACATGGATTTGAATGACATAAGGACTGAAGTTAACATGGGTCTAAACAGTGGATTACAACTGATGAAATGGACCATTTGGATCCGCCATCTTGGATGGCCGAATCCCATGAGGTGTTATGGTTATTTGGACAAAGTGATGAATTTATTGGATGGTTTTGAGAGGTAAAAATGCAGCAATAATGTACTGATTTTTATATGAATAAATGACACCTAAAACATGTTTAAAAGACTAAAACAATGGACATAGGGTTCGGCCACCTTGGATGGCAAGGTGGCCGAACCCCATGTAAGTTTTTGATGATTTTGGTGAGTTAAAAACCATATGAAGATATGGTGTTCTTATGGAAATAAATGGATTAACATGTTACTATTTTGGAGGATTACTATGCGGCTGAACCATGTTTAATTCATGGCCGAGTTAGCATGATTAAACCATGAATAATCATGGTGATAATCAGATCAAGGGAACCATTGGGTTCGGCCATGTGCATGGCCGAACCCCATGGGGCTGTTTTGAAATAAATGGGCTGTTTTGAATGGGAGTTTATGGTTGTTTTAATTAAGGAATCATACATGATAAGTTATGGGTTATGTGTAAGAAAATAATCAACCATTGATGATGATGGATTATGGGATGAAAATCTATAGGATGTGGTTCGGCCATGTAGTATGGCCGAACCCCATCAATGAGTATTTGATAGAATTGGGCTAAATAATAAATGGGATTAAAGGTGATGAATGAAGAACCCAAATTAAAAAGGTGAGGTTCGGCCAAGTTGTATGGCCGAACCCCACTAAGTTGGTTTAGATATAGTTAAATTAAAAGGTTAGCCTAAATGGCATACAAGTAATTATTGATGGAATGATCAATGATGGAAATGATCATAGGGTTGGATGTACGGACACAAACCCCACATAGTATATTTTGGGAAATTGACTAAGTTGGAACTACATGATAAACTGTTTGGTTTGATGCTATTTAAATAGGGTATCCAGACTTGCGTATACGGCATACTAGTCGTGATCGGCTGACGATTAAGAGAGCTCAAGTACTGAAGTGAATCTTCAGTAGGTTTCCTACCTACTTGTAACCACATTTACACTTGTTTTCATGAAGGGTTTTATGAGTTATTGACATACTATTACTTACCATATTTTGAATGATGAATTATGCATTTACAAATGGCATACAAAGCATTGGCATCTCATGCATGGACATGGGATGATGACTGAGGTTCGACAGTGTTGCAATTATGAGTTACGTCCTCCTTAGGCGATGAGAGTCCCGCCAGGAGGAGTAACATGATGATCATAGTCACAATGGTCTCCTTAGGTGATGAGAGTCCCGCCAGGAGGACTAATATGTGATATGAGTCAACTCAATGATGAAGAGATGGAAGTGTATGGTGAGTTACCTTGACGGTGCGAGGCACGTCAAGTGATGGCTATGAATGTACATGATGGGAGAGACTCATTGCATGTGCATACTTCATAGCATTGTTTTACCTGTTTTTGATGATCATGTAATATGATATATATGCATGTTTTATATGCTAACATGTGGTAGCCCTAATTCGGGAACCTACTGGGCGCGTTGATCTAATGCCCTAATTCTATCCTTAGAGGAGAATGCAGGTACAAGGAAAGGGAAAGAGAAGGTCGATGACTGGGAGGGGAGCCAAGCCTAAGTGCTTGAATGTTG
Organism: Chimonanthus salicifolius; assembly: GCA_013350335.1. Taxonomy (NCBI): domain Eukaryota; kingdom Viridiplantae; phylum Streptophyta; class Magnoliopsida; order Laurales; family Calycanthaceae; genus Chimonanthus; species Chimonanthus salicifolius. The sequence continues at coordinate 48,875,362 of CM023533.1, forward strand.
AACAGGATTACTTATCTATTGTCATTTGAATTATATTTTGATGGACATGTAATAAGTTAATACTTGCTATGGTTTGATTAGACTATTAACTATGGATGGTTGTTTATCTTAATTATCATTTAGGGACTGTTACTTGCTATCTTTTCATATTATTTCCGCAGTTAATCTAGTTTATTCCGCATGTTGTTGTTAGTTCCATGCGTGATTCATTATCATGGTCTAGTCCATGTACACATGGGTGGCCAGTTAAGATTCAGACTTGTGTAGTCTGAAATTAACTCACGTCGTGACACCGCCCGCTCTCTTTCGATGTTTTATTATTATTTAAAAAAAAAATTAGACTCTGATTTCTCGGAGAGGGCGGGGCGTTACAGGATCATGGATAGGGTTTGATTGCAAGTAATTGGGTAAATGTAATTAATTGGGTCAATTACCCAATTGGGACCCAATGGGTCAAAGTGAATGGATTTTTGAAAGTAAATGGGTAAAGGATTAATTTAATTAGGTCATGTGCCCAATTAAGACCCAAGGCATGGGATCCACCTCATCAAGTGATGTGGCATATGAGTGACATGGACAAGTGGGACCCAAATCCACCTCATCAAGTGAGGTGGCAAATGGTTAAGGTAACCTGCATGGTCGGCTAAGCCATGGTTGACTTGGTCAACCATGGGTAAGTTCAAAGGTGTTGAGTGGCTTGAGTTGGAAAGTGAATTCACGTGAGTTGAGTTAAGAATTTATTAATGTTGAGTTCAAGTGCTTGAGTTGGAGAATGAGTTCAATTAAGATGAGTTGGGGAATGAGTCAAGATGGAAGTTGGGGAGACCTCCATCTCAAGTGAGTCAAGGGGGAAATGGAGGGTTTCATCTCATTGGATGAAACCCAAGGCATGCACGTTGGGAAGGGGGGGAAGGCCCCTAGCTTAAGCCATGTGTCTCCTTGATTAAACCAAGGGACACATGGGAAAGACCAAATACTAATGAGGGTAGTTGAGAGGTGGTTGGCTGATTTTTTAAAAAAAAAACTCCACCCGTTTGGCCGACCCCTCCATCGAGAATTTTCCCTTCTCTCCCTCTCTCAAACTACACCCCTTTGGCCGATTGCATCTCCTAAGTAACAAACAGATTTTTCCCTCTTCTCTATCTCTCTCCCTCTCCATTGCTACACCTAGAGCACTAAGAAAGGTTTGGCCTTTCACATAAAAAGATATCAGCTCAAGGGACACTCCACACTTGTGGCCGACATCCATCTCTTGCATTCAAAGAGATTGGCATCTTCTCCAATTTCTCTCTCCATCTCTACAAGATTACCTTGGAGAAACTAAAGAACAAGGATTAAGGAAGGAGAAGGACTAAGGAGTAAGGAAAACAGAACAGAAGAAAACGAAGGAGACGCGGAAAAGGTAAGGTTTATGTTTCATGGTATTAAATTTAAGAAAATAAGGGAACCATGGTTTCGGCTATGGAATGGCCGAAACCATGGGGTCCATATTTGATTGAGATATTTGGGCGGTCAAAAGGTTATGGGACCATGGACTTGAAATCCATTCAAGGAATGCCAATGAGATTGACATAAAAAAATAAGGTGTTGTTCAAATCCGAAATATGATGCCAGAGATTGAAAGGTTAATGGACAAGACCCTAACTTTGACTAGTGGGTAGAGTATGTCCACGGATTTGATGCAAAAATGATTTAATACATGTTTTAAAAGAATAAGGAAATAAATTCCAAGAGGAAAGGTCAAGCCAAACATCCAACAAAAGAGGACTGTCCACGGGTGTGCATTGTCTGCGGACGTGATTTCTATCATCCGCGGGACGGGTTTCAACCGTCCGTGGACGGGTAACAAACATAAATATGGTGTTGTCTGCTGGACTGGTTTCTATCGTCCACGGACGAGTAACAAACATAAATATGGTGTTGTCTGCCGGAAGGGTTTCTATCATCTACGGGACGGGTTTCGACCGTCCGCAGACGGGTAACAAAAATAAATATGGTGTTGTCTGCTAGACAGGGTATCACCGTCCTCAGACGAGTTTCTATCGTCCGCGGGAGGGGTTTCGACTGTCTGCTGACGGGTAACAGACAGAAATTGTATATTGTCTGCGGACGGGTTGTATGTCTGTAGGACGGGTTTTTACCATTCGCAGATGGGTTTTTTTTATCATCCGCGGGACAGATTTTACCATCCACGGACGGGTTTTTACCATCTGCAGACGGGTTTTTATCATCCGCAGGATGGGTGGCAGACAGGAACCCCATGAATGATTTTATGAGTCCATGAATATTTAATAGTTAATTGATTAACTATGGATTATCAGGTTAAGAAGTAAAAAGAAAAGAATGATGGTTGACCCGCATTGTTTTGAAATAAAACAAGGATTAAAAGAGGGTCAAAAACCAATGGGTGACGTTCGGCCATGTTGTATGGCCGAACCCCATTGATGGGTCTTGGTGAACATGAACACATTTCAACAACGTCGTATGGCTGAACCCCGTTGAGGGTCTTAACCGGTTTAAGGATTACGATGCGTAAATGCGACTGAAATGAAAAGTTGATTTTTAAATTGATATATGTTTATGATTAAATTGATAAGGTAAAGAGGCATGATTCGCTTCCAAGTGACAGTTAGCAATTGTTCATGTGAAACAAGAAAAGGACAGTAAATCGGATTTGGGTAGGATTCCTATCTTTTTGACACACTGCGGATTATATACATGTATTGTTTTATTTCCATACATGATGATTTATTTTGGTATCAAATGACTATGTTTTAAGTCTTGAATTTCAATACTATCATGTACTTGATATGAATTGGCATCATTGCACTCATTTCCTCATGCATAGCATGGGAGGGAACATAAGGGTGGAGTCCACGCTCCATTCGGGGTTTCTGATAAACAAACGTGGGGAGGGATCCACACTGATTCCGATTGACATACGGGAGAAGCTATATGATGTTTGAAATGTAAGAGGAGTCCACGCTCCATTCAGTGGGACCAATAAGGCATACGTGGGGAGACATGACAGTGAATACCTTGATGTGGCTTGTTCATCAAGAAGATTACCAATGTGATTTGGGATATGGTTGTTGGGTGGGAAATCTGTAACACCCCGGATTTTCAAGTTAGCAATATATATGAAATTTGCCCTTTAATTTGTGAATTATTGGATATGGACCTTAGATGGATAAGTTGTTGGGTCAATTGCCCAATTAAGACCCAACGGATGGTGGTTATGTTTCAATTGAATTAAATGGGTGAGATGTATTTAATTGCGTCAAAATTGTCAAGTAGGTCAAAATGCCCAATTGGGACCCAATGGGTCGTGGTTGACTTGGTTGACCACCAAGTGAGTTCAAGTTTAAATTAAGTGGGGCTGAATTAAATTGGAAATGGAATCAAAGGATTGAGTTGATTTTAAATGTGTTAAATTAAAGAGGTGAGTTGAGTTAAAGAGTGAGTGGAGTGGGAAGGTGGAGAGGTGCATCCCACCAAGACAAGTCAAGGCTACACGTTGGATGCATGGGAGTTTCATCTCATGGGATGAAACTCCAAAATGGATAAGTAATGGGAGGAGGACGGTTTTTGTGTTGTTACACAATTCAAACCAAGGCTACACGTTGGGAGATGGGAGTTTCATCTCATGGATGAAACCCCCAAATGGGTCATTAATGAGGGACGTGAATGTTTTGGCAGTTTTGTGGAGGTTACACAAGGTTTACACCATTGGAGACATGGGTGTTTCATCTCATGGATGAAACCCCGCAAATGAAACATAAAGGAGGGAGGTAAATGGGGATGGGAGTTACAAAGGGGTGCCACCAAGGGACACCACCTTTGGCCGACCCTCATTAACCAAGGAAAACGTTTTGTTTCAAGTCACTCTCTCCCTCTCCCTCTCTTGGCCGAATCACTCTCAAGGCAAGAACACTCAGAGAATTTTCATCTCATTCTCTCTCCCTCTCACACAAGGCCAACCACCCTCAAGACAAGGACTTGGACTATTTTCTATCCCAAGCTTCTCTCTCTCTCAAACCTGTATCTCTTGGCCGAACCACTCCAAGGGATTTCATCAAGATCAATCTCAGCCAAAGATCAAGAAGGAAGGAAGAAGAGGCTAAGGAAGGGATTGAGCAAGAAGGAGTGAAAGAAACCGGAGGAGTCACGAAATAGGTAAGTGCTCGATTAGATTTCATAAATAAAAAAAAAAAGGGTCAAGGACATGGTTCGGCCATTGCATGGCCGAACCCTAATTTTATTATGGCTAAAGACTGAATGATGAACCATAGGGTTCGGCCATGTTATATGGCCAAACCCCATGGAAAGGTATTAAGGAATTTATATGGGTCTAAGTAGTCTTAAAAGAAGATGATGAACCATAGGGTTCGGCCATGTTGTATGACCGAACCCCATGGAACGACATTGGTTATTTTTAATAGATTTTGAAGGATGGAAATCTTAGATGTATGTTAGTAATTGTTATGGGTTTTTGAAGGATGAAAATGATGGAAATTGGTTAATGATCTTAATAAGTTTTTAAAAAGGGTCAACCATGGAGGGACTTGTTTATGAACTTAAGATGGTAAATTGATTAATGGAGAACATGGAAACAAGGCATCATGGGTTCGGCCATGGTGAATGGCCGAACCCCATGGACCATTTTAATGGGTCATTTGGAGATTTAACCACGATTAGAAATGATGGCCAAAGGGGTGAAATTAAAGGACCATGGGTTCGGCCATGGTATATGGCTGAACCCCATGGATTGTGTTTTTGGAATATAAGTTGGCATAAAGGACTTAAATGTATGATTAAATATGGTGAAAATTGAAGGACCATGGGTTCGGCCATGGTGTATGGCCGAACCCCATGGAGGATGTTATTGGATTTAATTTGAGAAAAATCAAAGGACTAAGGGCACAAAACCAAAGGAGTGAAGTTCAGCCATGTTGTATGGCCGAACCCCACTGAGGAATTTTTATGGACATAGGGTTTTATGTATGTTAGATGATTAATGTATGATTAGATTAATGGATTAAAAGTGAAATGATCTTGGACTTAAGCTAAAGGATCAAAGGACTCAAAAGAGGGACTAAAACCAAGTAGTGGGTGAGGTTCGGCCATGTTGTATGGCTGAACCCCACCAAGAGATACTTATGGACTTAAAATCAAAGGGGACATGGGTTTAATTGATTGATATGTTATAAGGTAACGGGACCTCACAAGCGGTGCGAGATCGTGAGCAATTTCTGGACTAAAACGTAAGGTCCCACTAGTGGTCATTGGTAGGATTCTACCTCTTTGAAACCATGGGACTTGTATTATGATTTTAGTACATGTTTTTGATAAGTTATTTTGTAACAAATGTTATGTTTCAAATGTGGAGGTTTTATGCTATGGTTTATACTTGTACATAACATATGGACATTTGCATCTCATGCATGGCATGGGAGGGATGATTTGTAACCGGAGGCCATTCTCTGTCGGGGTGTCCATAAAGCATTCGTGGGAAGACCTTGATGTGCATTATCCATCAAGAAGTAACCAGAGAACACACTCCGTCAGGGCATCCGTAAGGCAACTATGGGGATACCTTGATGAGGAGAATTCCATCAAGAGGATACATGTGTTTGTGATGGGTGGGACTCATTTCATACAACACCATGGCATGGCATTGTTTTACAAGGTTTTGATGTGATGTTATTTATATGATTTGTACTAACCATGTGTTAACCCTACTTGGAATACCTATTGGGCGCGTTGTCTAACGTCATACTTCTACCCTACTGGATGACACAAGAAATGAAGGGAACGATGAGCGTGATCGGAGCCAAGCATAGGAGCTTGGAAGTGTTTAATTTATATTTTGATTAAGTTACTCATAGACTATGTAATTTGAGCATCTAGCATTTGGGCATGTAATAACTTAGATATTTTGTTATGGTTTGAATGGTTTATTTTGGATATTCAAGTTAAGATAATCATTGTTAAATGACGGACTACTTTGCTATCTAAAATGGAATAGATTTAGGTTCTATTATAATTCAGCAGTTAGGTTTTAATCCGCATGTATAACTTATCGCATGTGAACCGTATTCGTGGACTTAGTCCATGCACACGTATGGTTGGCCAGTTAAGGGTCGGACTTTAGAAATTCGGACTTAACTCGCTTCGTGACGTCCCGCTCTCTCTCACTCTTCTATTTAAAGAAAAAAAATAATTTGATTTTCGGAAAGCGAGTGAAAAAAGGCGGGGCGTTACAAAATCATTGACATATGACACCCATGGCATGGCATCAAATTTAGCATGATTTTATTATGACTACCATGCACTGATTTTAGTACTATAAGTTGTTTACAATTTTCATATGTTATACTTATCGTGATTTCATACTAATCCTATCTGTATAACCCTACTTGGAACTCCTATTGGGCGCGTTGACTAATGCCCAACTTCTACTTTAGATGATGGTAAAGGGAATAGAAGGGACAATGGACGTGAAAGGAGCCAAGATTAGGAGCTTGGGCAGCTTATTGCTTACTTTATGTTAATATTGATTTTAGACAATGTATTTGAGTTATTGGGACTGCAATAACTTAGTTATACTTTGCTATGGTTTGGTTACATTTGGACATTTGAACTTCAGTTAAACTATGTAATTGACTTCCTTGCTTAGAAATGATGTTATGTTTATGGATGAAATCTTAATCCATATGTATAATTCCGCAATCGTTGTAGCGTGTGAACTGCTTAGTGGACTTGGTCCACGCACACGTATCATTGGCTAGCTAAGGGTCGGGATTGGAAACCCGGACTTAGCTCGAGTCGTGGCATCCCACTTTCTCTCACTCTTTATTTATTTAAAAAAAAAATAGACTCTGATTTTCGGTGAGTGGAAAAGGGCGGCGCGTTACAAGAATTAGTGTATTAGCTTGTCAATGTACAATCCGTCCAACCGGCACTTGCCATCACTCGCACATCTTCACTTGTCCTTTGGACTTTTGGGTCTATAAGCCTCACTATTCTTTCATCAATAAGAGACATGCGCCTGGTCTTTGTCAAAATTTTCATGTAAAAATTCTTTTTACAAACCACTGATTACTTTCACCAATAGTCGGTTAGGTGATGCCATTCACAAGCACAATATCACACGTAGATAATTCGATGTAGCCTATCATATCTGGCCTTCACATCGCAGCTTATCTCGCAGAATACATCTCAATACACACATCAATAGGCATCTCATAACCAGACCTGATTGTTTCAAACAATTCCAAGATTACCTACATAGTCCATGATGTTTATACACATCACCACATGCACCAGGTCGATTTACAACTTATGATACACATCTATCACACAATGAATGTCATGACACAATAACCTGTGAAATAGTCAATTCCACTGTATAAATTATGATACGTCCTAATCAACATTCATCTCCAATCCCGCATTTATATAATGGCTTTATACCATCAGAGCCTAAAATTCTAGGCACTTGGTGTTCCAATTATCATCCTTTCATGTATCCAATGCTCTGGAATCAAAAGCTTTCACCATCATATCCCTTATAATCATTACCTTGATCATATCCAACGTATGTTTACTTTCATCATACTTCTTACTCACATGACTCATCTCCACTGGATCTTAAAATAGCACGAGACCCATTAATACACACTACGAGCTACTCAATCCATTCTCTAGCTCAATTACAATTTGATCATACCTTTATATATGTGTTTGAAATGTGCGCCCAAACAAACATCTCAAAGTGCGTTAGAAAACTCCACCATGTAATTGAAGACAATTTCTCACGCTTGTCAAGCTTACCAAAATTTTATATATCACTTACACATTCGTTTAATTTTTGAATCCTTTACCTACTAACAGATTCATTTCCCACATGTAGCAATTCATTAGGTGCACACACAACTTTAATCAAATACATTGTATGTCCGATCAACGTCTATCATGCTCTCAAATCTCAACCTAGTTTATGCATATACCCATACATATCACATGACAATATTCACATGTGAAGGGATTATACCGATTTGACGGATCTAGCCAGGTTCTACAAGGCATACAATACTTTGGTCAAAATTCAGAACCAGTATGGATCATCAGTCATATCCACGTCATACCATAACATCCCAATCACAATAAACATATACCTATACTCCTCATCATTTATTACCACATAGTAACAATATCTAACATGAAAAAAGATGAAGCACATCGCCAGGAGCCACCAACATTAAGGATGGATTAAACATCCAACAAAATACTCCTCATAACCTCTAACCCCTATAAGATTCTAACATTTATTACAATTCCACTGGTATCACCTTGTAGAGATAACATTTAATCTCTTGGTGTGGAGGCAGTTCAATATATATCCAGAATCATTTAAATTGCACTCACCTCTCTTAAGTCACCCTATCTAATATTAGCCACTATGCTATACTGACCTATATTATGGTCAGAACCTTCAGACCTTATAATTATATAAGTTTGCCACTAACTTATTACTCCTATAAAAGTCTAGAACAGTGTGCTAGGTAACCAACCAACACACAAGGAAATAAAGTCAAATTCTACCATTTGAACCTTTTAGTCAACTAAGTCACCATTAGCCATCATGCAGAACTTGTTTATAACCCATTGAGTTCCTGTCTTAGTGGAAGATCTCATCTCCAGGGGTTAATTCCAAACTCAAGTCCCATTTCCAAAAGATCTTTTATAAAAATTCTTACATTCGATACACCATCCTAACACCTAATTTTCCCAATCACTACAAAATGTGACATGGAAAATATTCCGATATCCCTTGTCATAGCCCATTCATCAGACTTCCATCAATTTATTGCACATAGTCCTCTTTTGCATTGTCTTTTACACCAAGGATACACTATCAGGCTTCCATCTTACATATTCCTCTCTTTCGTACTAGGAGAACAATGTAACTTTTGTCACTACCCCAATGCACATAAATATAATCCACAACTCCACTAGGAGAGTAATTAAGAATCATAGCAAGTTAGAGGTTTAACTTTGAATCTTCAGCATTAAGTTAGCATAATTCCAAATAATCCTCACCAAAACTATGTCTCAATTGAAAAATAAAATATTTCTTACCTTTATGAGGATATCATTCATAGCTTAAGGCATTTTTTCTACTCACTTTGACCTTGGATGGAACACTACAATAGCACTTACCAAGATTGCTAACATCATTATTCAATCAATATAAAAGAAATGGTAAAAGTCAACGATTTTTATTTATATCCATAAATCCAATGTAATTATACATAGCGAACTTCTTCTTACGCTAAGTCAATTTCCACAAGAGCGGATTGCTTATGATAAACTTTTCCTCAAGTCTTCCATACCTACTGCTACTCATAACTTTATTATTCGTTTGCGGTCATCCTTGGCGATTTCTCTACATAATCTTTAGGGTTTGAGAGATGTGGACACTGATTAACCAAGTGGTCCTCTCCACCAAAATTGAAACACCACTGCTTTTTCTTCCGAGAATCTGATTCCATCTCATGCCCTTATTGCTTACAGTCATAGCACAATCTGTTCTTCCTTTTGCGACTTCCTATCGATTTTGCAGGTAGTTGATGTCATTGGAAAACAAAGCCTTGGGAGGGATACCGGACTGACTCCTTTCCCACAATTCCTAGAGCTGGTTCTATTACCATTATCCTTTCCAATAAGTCCAAAGTTCTCCTTACGATTCCGAAGTCTTCTAGTACTATTTGATTCACATCTTCTTTCTCATTTTCATCCTGAGCAGATAGCTTGCCCTTCTAGTATTTCGACATATTTGTAAGAGCAATCAGACATTCAAACATCACAAGTACATCACAAACAAAAGTCTGAACTACTATATTATCAAGGGCCTTTACACTAGAAAAACCAATTTCTACCCATTGAGCTTCCTCAGGCTTATCCATGTTCAAAGTCTTTCTACAAACTCTACACCCTCTAATCTAAATTATTATAAGGGGTTATCACCTTTAAAAACTTGGTTTCAAGTATCAATTTGATACTGAAATCACACCACTTAACAACGAGAATGTTCGTTGTCAACACAACTCCTCTCCATATCCGTAACAAATCTTCACTTCTAAACACTTGGTTGGACGTTCTATCTCAATACCACAATCACACAACTTGGCAAAACAAGAAGATTCAACCTTACCTTGACCCAGGGTTCTACCTCCTCTAACTGCAAAATTTAAAGAATGAATCCAAAATCAACCGATCAATCTAATTTCTCCCATACGCACAGTCCGAGAATTGAACCATGCTTTGATACCAACTTGTCATGCCCCGACCTGAGATGTGGGCCCAGAACGCGACTACTTTTTTTTTTTTAACTTCATCGAAACTCCACAAGTCCATGGGCCTCAAGTTCACCTAAGCCCATGAAGAAGCCACATCTGTTCAAGAAATCTAGACTATCACATGAGATTATTCCAAGTATAATATAAACACAACTTATGTTTATATACCACTACACACCATAATTATGCACATACACATGCCACAGGTGGAAAATCAAACAATACTTACATACTAAACAACTAAGTAAATTCTAATCCAAAATAACTTATTGGAATCCAGAGATACCGGACTAACTCGAGGTACACCTGATAGAAAATAAAATCTACAATGCAGATAAACAATCAACAAAACATGTGACATTTGTTCTTTTATTTCCATACACACCCATGTATACTCACACAACCATATACAACTCACACATGTATATATAACTCACACATGCATATATAACTCACACATGCATATATAGCTCACACATGCATATGTAAATTGACACGTGCATTCTGTTTTCTTCACATGCAATATGCCTTCCTTCCATACATTCATATATAAATATATATACATATATACACGTATCAAGGTTTTTCGCAACCTTACACACTGAGCGTATCCCACTCAACCCCAGTAGCATCAAGTCCAAACGGTCAAGATACAGCCACTTGCAAGAGCACAACGACCCTTCGGTCTGACCCTATGGCTTATATATGAATGCATTTTAATGACGGCATACAGCCGATGCATATGAATGCGACCCAACAGTCCATGACAATACCCCTGTCAATGCATGAAAATGCATTTATCGAAAACACAAATCATACCCCAAACGCTGGGGATATAACCATAAACATGATTTACTTACACTTTACTCCATGTACCCTTCCATAGGGTTTGATGCTAGAGTATACTTACCATTCACTGGCTAGTAGTTCTGGTTCAACGACACAGAACTTTCATATTCTCATCACCTGCATAATTGGTTATTATAACAAAACCCATATGCAGATATAAATTACCCATGCATCACATGCACACATTATAACATGATTTACATATTCATGTTTATTATACAAATCACAACATCATTGGTCATCTCACACTATTTTCCATGTCGACTTGGGTAAGGCCATATATCTCACTTTTTCACCAGAGTTACACAGGGAAGATTTAGTTACCACCCATTGGTAAAACTCTAGGATAGTCAACCTAGGATAACACAATTTTAGGTTATCGAGACCTCGGATCTTGGTTCGAGATCTTGGAAAACAAAGGGTTTCAAAATACAACTCTGTAAGTTTTTCCAAGTTTCAGTTTGACGAGACCTCGGACAACAGAGAACAGTCCGAGTCATGAGTTAAATTTCCTCTCAGTTTCTATGGCTTACACATCCTATACACTTGATTATTTTGACATCCAATACAACTATACACATGCAAATAAGCCATAGTTGAGTCTTCCCACCTTCTCCAGCTTGTAAAATTCACCAATGATCTGTAAAACATCGGAAATTTCTTGAATATTTGTTTAAATTTAGACATACTAAAAAATACTCCAAAAACCCTTTCATACACATGTTTCTGACCGAAAACTGGGTGATGTCAGTGAGTCTCCTAAAATCTTGCTACTCTGAAATTTCTTGAATATTCTTTTCTTTCCCCTCTTTCAACTTAGCGTTGTAAAATCAAGTTTTTAACACCATCAAAATCCATTTCAAGAGGTGAAATTCAAAAATCAAGAGAAGTGGGTTATTTTCCTCTAAATTCTAAGAATAAGAGTTCTGGAGTTCCTAAAGATTGAAATACATGAATTTCCATACCTTCTTTGCGAAAATCAATTGAGAAATGACCACTTTTGAAAACCCCGAGCCAAAAATAGAAAAAACCTTTAAACTCTCAGTTGCTGGAACGACTAAGGCAAGAAAGGAAGAAGGAGAAGAAAACAAATGAATAGGAAAGGGATGGTGGAGAGAAGGAAAGGTAAAGGTGTTTATGTTTCTTTTTATATTGTCTTTAAATAAGCAACCGAAAGGGGTCGCCTTGCACCCAACATGCATAGCTACTGAGAGGGTAGCTAGTAGCTTATGGATAACTATACATTAATTGCATTTTTTTTATAATATATTCTATTATTTTAAATAAGAACTTATGTTTATCCAATCAAAATATTATTTTATGACCTAAAAACACACTTTTAAAATACACCCTTTTAAGTCGCGTATTTTCAAGGTCCCACTAAATCATGTCAATTAGTTAGATACATTAAATATTAAAAATTGTAAATACCATAAAAGTTTGGAGATAAAAAGTTATTTAAAACCCAATGATCTAATTTAAAATCATAAAATGTCAAATTTCAAAAATTTAAAACAAAACTTTGTAAAAAATCTGACTTACAGTCGAGTCACAAAATTTAGCTGATAAAGCATTCTAAAATTCCGAGACATTTTGACACTCTTAAACATTTAAATCTAACATTGACACCCTTCACAACTCAAAAAGTACACTTCTAAAAATTAGAATTTCAGTCGATAAAATTCTTCACACTCAGAATTTAAAATTAAATAATTGTATGCAATTTTGACAAATCAAATATCACAATTAAAAGGTTTTCCAAATACAGATGATTTCTAAGGTCTTAGCTAGAGAAACTTAAAATAATTTCAACTTTGCCACTAAACTAAATGAGTCGGATCTACAGGTTTTCGAGCTTAAATCGAGTCAAACTTTGACTCTAACAAAGCCCACTTGTTCATCTTTCATATTAACTGGCCATTAAACACAATCAACGGTCATTAATCACATGATTAGTCGCTAATCTGAGTAAGGGTATTACACTATTAAAATTAGAGATTGTCCTATTTAAACCCTTTAAGAACAATCATGTTCTAACACTGGGAACTTTCGAGATGAACTTCCTTGCCCTTCCGCTGCTGCTGCTGTCATTTGTTTTACATCAACCAGCACGTCTGCATCTCCCCCCTGTGCATTTGGCGTGCTAGTTGAATCTACCAGGAGGAGAACAGTGAGTCATTAGACCACCATATTCCCCAGTTACGGAACCATAAAGTTAAGCAAACTCTTAACTTAAAAACAAAAAAAACGAAAATGCACCTTGTAACTGAGACTAGACTGTAATGGAAAGCATTTTACGGCGTCATGGAAGAACTTGGAGACGAGACTAACAGGCTTGAGTTCGTCGTGGTTGAGTTTGCAGGGGATTTGTACCTTGGAAAACAAACACACGCAGAAGTAAATAGATCCCTATCTGGTCTCCAGACATGCTCCAGATTTATGAGCAGTAGGGCTGCTAGTGCACTCAATCAGTGCCATGCACCGTCTTTGGACCGTCGGTGCAAACCCAGTTGAGTTGCACTTCTGCATGCAACTAACTTTCGGCAAACTGAAGTTATAGAAGAATCCAGTGCAAGTAAGACAAAACATTTGATTTTTTGAGCAACTTATGAAAAATTCTGATCAAAGTTGATCACCGTCGAGCACTTCTCACTTTCTCAGTGACTTGTCATTTTTAACTGCTGCATTCATATACATGTTCAGGGTTCATGAGCTGGTGCATTTTAAAATTGGAGGAGCTTCTTTACTAGATTCTGTTCAAATCACAGTGCCCATTTTAAATTTGTAGCCATCTACTTTTTGAGTTGTGTTTCAAATTTTTTTTTTTTAATTTTTTGGAGCATGGTCTTCTTGGCCTTAGGGACTGATTTTGGTAAGATAACAACAGTGGTTTGAAGGATCAGACAATTCTTTGGTATTTTAAATGATAAATGGGGTTAAGATGTCACTTTCATCTTATCAAAAGATTGCTGTTTTTAGTCAATTTTGAGGCAATATGCAATAGCAAGAGAAAATGTGATTTAGAGGTCTACAAATTTAGAACATTTGATTAATTGCATCCTATCATCATTACGATAATCTTCATGGCTCTAAAGGTTTACTCCACACATGGATGAATTGCATGAATGCAAATTATCCAGTTCTGAAGCTGTTAAGACGGTGGCTCGTATTCAATCGTGGGCCTATGTAAATCAAGTTAGTGAAAGCAAATCCAATTGGTTTGGATTCCACGAGAATACATCTGGTATATTAGGAATGTAAATCAAGTTAGTGAAAGCAAATCCAATTGGTTTGGATCCCACGAGAATAGATCTGGTATATTAGGAAATTGCCTTAGAGTAATTTTGATCTTATCTTGGATAAATTAGAAGGTACCCAATGATGTGTTTAGATGTTGCTAAAAACAATATTAGCAACTTCCTGTTGTAGCCAGTACGATGAGACAATGGGCTGCTATTCTAGGCTTCTTCATTGCTATATATATTAAAGGGGTGTTACTCGGTGAGATAACACATGAATTGAGAACATTGTGTGTTGCTGCCAAGCATTCAACAAGTCTATGTGGGTGCTTATCGTGAGGAGCAGACAAATATTTTGTCTGCAGCGTGGAAGGCACATCTGCTGTCTTGGAGTCAATCAGGAGAGGCAAGAAAGGAGGTAAAGAGTAAGAAGAAGTTGCAGAGTTGGAAAGAAAACAGATCCTCATCTCTGTGTTCGGGTATTTGGTTCTGGGTTCCAAATCCAATTTTGGGATATCTCTTGTAATAGTTTTCTTTTTCTTTTTTTCTCATAACAATATTATTTCACGCTTCGTGGACGTAGGTCGGGTGACACCGAATCACGTAAATTTCCGGTGTTCTTCTGTTGATTTTATTCTGATATTTTGGTGTGTTGATTTTATTCCGATACTTTGTATGTCTAAGTTTTTTTTTTTTTGCAATAGCAAGAGTGTGTTCTGAATATCAATGAATAAATGGATGTTCTCACGTGTAGATGGTTCTGAAGACCAGTCACGCATATGTTCGAAATTCAACCCTGGAAGAGAGCTGTTTCTCATATTTGGCCACTTGATTAGAACTGAAGAATCTGTCTTGAGGTCGGGTGCACTGTGTATAAATATACAACGATCAAGCAGTCCTAAAGCAGCGAGAGCACGGACTGGGTATCTTCTCAAATACAGAAGCAGCGTGTAAGTAATCTCTTGGAAAACCAGCAAGAAGAGAGTGCCAGATCAGATCTGTAGTGTCCCTAGTGATAAACAAATCGGGTGCAGCACAAAAGCTGCAGGGGTTCTTTTCATATAGAGCATCATTGCGCACAGACAGGCAAGGGACAAAAACAGCCAGCGTTTGTTAGATGTAACACACCAATAGAGATAGAGAAAGATACAGTTCAACAATTACAAATATTGAGATTATAGGGTCAGGCTGAGCAACAAAGAAGACTCAATTACGTCTTTGAAACACAAAGAGAGAACCCTTGGATCCTTTCCGTAACCTAATCTTCTCGCCGATAAAGGTGATGACTGATCAGTTGTATCAACGCGGAGTCCTGAAGCTGTTAGGAATGGAGATAAGATGTCTAAGATGTCTACCGGCGAGGTTATACCAGAGTGGGAGTTACGACTAGGACAGGGTCTTATGTTCCGAGGCAGGACATATGTGCCTAAGAATTGCAGAAGAGAGTTACTGATTGAAGCACACCAAACCAAACTCTCTATCCACCCGGGCAGCACCAAGATGTATCATGATCTTAAGAGGCACTATTGGTGGCATGGACTTAAGAAAGATGTGGCAGAGTTTGTTACTCGTTGCTTAACTTGTCAGCAGGTTAAGGCAGAACATCGGAAACCACTGGGCTTACTCGCACCCCTACCGGTACCAGAATGGAAATGGGAGCACATATCCATGGACTTTGTAACAGGGTTGCCTAAGTCATCAAAGGGCAACGATGCGATATGGGTCATAGTGGACCGGTTGACCAAGTCCACACATTTCCTTCCCATCAAAATGACAGATTCATCAGAAACTTTGGGTCGACGATACATCCGAGAGATCATCAGGCTTCATGGTATTCCCCGGTCTATTGTGTCCAACAGGGATGGCCGATTCACCGGCAGAGTATGGCAGGGCCTGCAGTCGGCTATGGGGACCGACGTATTAACTAGCACAGCATTTCATCCACAGACTGATGGACAGTCAGAGAGGACGATACAGACACTGGAAGATATGCTGAGAGCATGCATGCTAGACTTCAAGGGCAGATGGGAAGATCATTTGCCACTGGTGGAGTTCTCTTACAATAACAGTTACCAGGCAAGCCTCCAAATGGCCCCGTTTGAGGCCTTGTATGGTAGGCCCTATAGATCGCCAGTGTGCTGGACAAAGGCCGGTGAGCCTGCGTTGATTGGGCCAGATTTGGTTGCAGAGACTATAGCACAGATTAAGCTAATACGACAACATCTACTCACTGCACAGAGCCGTCAGAAGAACTATGCCGACAAGAGGAGAAGGTTCCTCGAGTTTGAGGTGGGAGACTTAGTGTTCCTAAAAGTCTCACCACGGAAGGGGCACATGAGATTCGGAAAGAAAGGGAAACTGTCACCTACATTTGTGGGGCCATTTCCGATATTAAAGAGGGTGGGAGGAGTCGCTTATCAATTGGCGCTCCCTCCACAATTATCATTTCTACACGATGTATTGCATGTATCCATGCTGAGGAAGTACAACCCTGATCCTTCTCATGTATTGAATATTCAAGACATCGATGTACAAAGCGATGTGACATATATGGAAAAGTCGGTCAGAGTGATCGGGAGCGAACAAAAGGTACTGCGGAACCGCACCATGCAGTTCGTCAAAGTGGTATGGGAACGACATGGCAATGAAGAGACCACTTGGGAACTTGAGTCGGAGATGAAAGCCGCTTATCCGGAGCTCTTTACATGAGATGTTCAGAACCCCTACTTCGCTCGAATTTTCGGGACGAAAATTTTAAAAGAGGATTCTATTGTAATAGCCCGAATTTTTAAATCAATATATATGTGGCAATTATTTATTTTAATAATGGAAAAATGGGAATTTTGATGTCATGGATGTTAAATGGATCAAAATATGGACAAAGGCCCAAGTATGGTCCAATAGACCATGGATTTGACAGAATTCATTTGAAGGGTCAATAATGGCCAAAGTGGGCCCGATAACCATGTGGGACTCAACGGATCAAAATTGATTCAAGCTCCAAGGTAAATGGTAAGAAAATAAATATAATTGGGCCATGGGTTCAATGATGACCCAATAAGGGGAAGGGATTGAATTGATCACCTAAGTTAATGAGGAAATAATCAAGATAGTATAATCAAGTGGGGCCCACCTCCACCTCATCAAGTGAGGTGGCACGTGGACCAAGGAAAAAGGTGGGGCCGACCATCATGGTTGACTTGGTCAACCATGGATGAGTCAAAATGGAATTAAAGAGGACCCAAGTAAATAAAGCTGATTTAATTAATGTAAAACACCTAAGTTTAGTCTTGAATAGCCCAAGGGACATAATCAAGTGGGGTCCACCTCCACCTCATTAAGTGAGGTGGCGGGTTGACTAAGATTTGGTGGGGCCGGCCACCATGGTTGACTTGGTCAACCATGGTGGATACATGAAAGAATTGAAGGGAATTAAATAGGAATTAAATTATAAAATTAAAGGGGCTAAGTTAAGAAAGAAATTAAATAATGGAGTGAGTCACATAGGAGAGGGGGGTGAGTCAAGATGGTTTCCCATCTTAATTGACTCACCAAACTCGTTGGAATGGGTGGTGGTTCAAAACCCATTCCAACCGCCTCCACTAAGGAGACAAAGTCCCTAAAATTGGGGGCATGCAAGGCCATACCTCCCTCCATGCTTAGTTGGTAGAGGGAGTCAAAACCAATCATCACACTCCCTCCACCTCTCCATCTCTTCCAAAACCGTCCTCCCCTCTATTCCAAAGAAAACACCAAAGACAAAAGAAGAGAAAGGAACTTAGAAGGAAAGGAAGAAGGAGTTAAGAGTTAGCCGATCACCCAAGACCCAAGCTTGAGATATTGTCTTCATCTCCTCTTTCTCTCTCTCTCTCTCCCTCAAAATCTAACCGTACCATTAGCCGAACCAAAACCCTGGTGATCTTACCTTGATCAAACTCACCATTGGCCGAGTATCAAAAAGAAAGAAGAAGGAGAAAGGGAAAGACTAAGGAACAAGAGGAGCAAGAGACAACCGGGAGAGCCACGGATTGTAAGTATCTCTAAACAAGATACTAAGTTTCGTAATGGTTAAAAATTGAATATTTTAAGAGAAATCGCGAAGGAAGGAAGTACAAAATATGCAATGGAAAGGACTGACAAAACAGTCAGTCGACTGAATCAGAAGTTCAGTCGACTAAACTGATAATGAACGAACCAGAAACGAAGTTCTGGGAGTTTCAGCCGACTGAATCAGAGATTCAGTCGACTGAACTGATGATGAACGAATCAGAAACGAGCTTCTGGGAGTTTCAGCAGACTGAACAAGGAATTCATTCGACTGAACTAAGGATAACATGATAATAGGAAGAGTTTTCTGGGAGTTTCAACCGACTGAATCTGATGATTCAGTCGACTGAACACAAACGTCTCGGACAAGAAAAGGGTTCTGGAAGTTTCAGCCGACTGAATATATGATTCAGTCGACTGAAGGAATGCTTAATAAACACGTAAACGGATGGTTGATAGTTCAGCCGACTGAATGTGTATTTCATGTAATAACCCGAATTTTTGATAAATATATATATTGGCATTTATTCATTTTAATTTGAAGTTTGATATAATGAAATGCCAAATGGACCAAATTTTGGGACAATGGCCCAAGGATAGCCCAATTGGGCCATGGATTGGATGAAACCCATTTAATGGGTCAATGAGGATTAATCGGGTCAACGATGGTCAAGTGGGCCCGATAGCCATGTGGGGCCCAATGGATCAAAATCGGTTCAAATCCTAAGGTAAGTGGAAAAGGAGGGAATCTAATTGGGCCATGGGCCCAATGGTTACCCAATAAACCTTGAATTGGAATTGATACATGTAATTGGTCAATGGTAAGTAATCGGGTCAGAGATGGTCAATTTGGGTCAAAGAGTCATGTGGGACCCAATGGGCCAAGGTAACTAAGCCCTAAGATAAATGGGTAAGACAAGAATCAAATTGGGCCATGGGCCCAATGATGATCCAATAAAAGGGATACAATTAATAAAATTTAAATCACCTAAGTTAGGTGATAAATGGACCAAGGCAATATGGCCAATGGGGTCCACCTCCACCTCACCCATTGAGGTGGCGTGTGGACCAAGGAGAAAGTGGGACCAACCATCATGGTTGACTTGGTCAACCATGGATAAAATTAAGAAGACTAAGGTGGATTAAGGTAAATTAAATTGATTAAAATTATTGTAAAATTACCTAAGTTAAAATCAAGGGAATTAAAATAACATGGCCAAGTGGGGCCCACCTCCACCTCATCAAGTGAGGTGGCGGGTGGGGTAGGTATATGTGGGGGCCATCCACCATGGTTGACTTGGTCAACCATGGGTGGATTTATTAGATAGATAATTTAAGGGAATTAAATTAGATGAAAATTAATTAACCTAAGTGAGGGCTTAACTTAATTAAGTTGATTAGTTAGGGTCAACATAAACAAGTCAAAGAGGACATGGGAGCCATGCTTGGTGGTTGGGTCTCAACCACCACCACCCAAGTCAAGCTAGCCCATGCTTGGTGGGTGGGGAAAATTAATGAGGAGTCTAAGTCACTCCAACCACCTCCATCTCATTTCAAACTATCCATTTGACTCTAGCCCTCCACACACACAAGGAAATTCGTTTTTCACCTTGCAAGAGAGGAGAAAAGAAAACTTAGAAGAAAAACTTAGAAAGAAAGAGGAAGAAAAGAGAAGAAAAAGATAAGTCTTGGGCCACCCCAAGATCAAGAACCTTGAAGATCTCTCCCTCATCTCCATACTCTCTTTCTCTCTTAACCTAACCTCATTTACCTTAGCCAATCCAAGCATGTCCTACCATTGATCAAGCTCATCTAGCCGATCATCAAGAAGAGAAAGAAGGAGAAAGGGCTAAGGAAAAAGAAAGAAGGACCGGAGGAGTCGTCGGTGCGGTAAGAATTTCTTAAACAAGAGTTTATATTTTTAAAGATAGGATGTGGAATCCATTTCTTAGACTAAACATGGCCAAAAATGTTGTGGGCCATGGATCTAAGTTCATCAAATGGAAGGCTAAGAAATGGATAAAAAAAATGGAGGAATGGATTAAGAAAAGAGGAAATGGAAAAATGAAATTT
This sequence comes from Chimonanthus salicifolius, assembly GCA_013350335.1. Classification (NCBI taxonomy): domain Eukaryota; kingdom Viridiplantae; phylum Streptophyta; class Magnoliopsida; order Laurales; family Calycanthaceae; genus Chimonanthus; species Chimonanthus salicifolius. The sequence goes on from CM023533.1 coordinate 48,895,934, forward strand.
TTAAGTCTTTATTAAGCATAAGAAAATGGGATTTTAATGGATGAATGGGCCATAGGGTTCGGCCATGTAGCATGGCCGAACCCCATGGCCAATGTTGGATGATTTTTAATTAGGGTTTGAAGGTTTAAAAGTATGGAGAATGATCAATGGTTTTATGAGGATTTCAAGATGTTAAAATGATTAAAAGTTGATAAATTTTAAGAGGTTTTGAATAAGGAAATTTCATGAAAATATGGGTGATCTTTCATGGTCTTGAAAGGCATAGAATGGAATGAATGGATGACCATAGGGTTCGGCCATGTAGCATGGCCGAACCCCATGGTGAATAATGAGTGATTTATTAAGGTTATTAGGTTTAAAGATAATGAAGAAAAATGATAAATGTAAATGGACTTATTGAGTATGGAATGTGAGGTTTAGATGGAATGAAAATGGCGATGATTTAGTGATTTGAAAATAGATTATTTTGGGACAAAATTAATGATTTTCATGAAGATCTTAAAGTTGGTGATAGATGGTATTTTGTTGATGGAAATGAGGAAGTGATTGGTGGTAGAAGTGGAATTTAAATGTAATTAAAAATCCAAGATAAAGATAAGGGAAAGACATCATGGGTTCGGCCATGGTGTATGGCCGAACCCATGACCCATGTTTTAGGTCATTCATGGGCTAAGTATGGTTTATGTATGTGCTTAAATGAAATGGAAATTAAGTTAAGTTAATGATGAAATTTAAATGGATGTTACAAGTATGATATGTGATGTTTAAATGGAATAAAGATAATGATTGAAATGGATGATTTAAGTTTTATTGGAGGTATGTTTAAATGGGTAATTGAAACCAAGAAGGATGGGGAAAGAAACATCATGGGTTCGGCCATGATGTATGGCCGAACCCATGACCCAAATTTTGATCAATTTTAGGCTAAGGTTAATGCATGTATCAATGCCTAGGAGGTTGTTTTAAAGGGCCAAAATGAATGAAGATTTGTGATTTTTGAAATGGATTATTTTTGGGACAAAATATGAGTCTTTGAAAATGGCACCAATAAAAGTGAACCATGAACCCTATGGTAATATTTTGGGACTTTTATGAATGGAAAACAATGGAGAGAAATGAAAATATTAAATGGATTGGTAAGCATGGTAGGTGATGTTTTATATGAGATAAAAAAATGGGGTTTTTAAATGAATGACTTAAATTCATTTGGTGAAGGTAAAATGAACCAAGAAATTAGGAAATGGACATCATGGGTTCGGCCATGGTGTATGGCCGAACCCATGACCCCTTTGGGAGCCATATTATGGGCTAGGTATGGAATTATTTATGGGATTAAATATTTACAAATTTAATTAAACTAGATGGCTGATTTTATGATGTTATGTCATGATTAAGAAATTATAAATGGGTCCAAGTTTATGGGTCAAATATGGACTTAAATATGCATGGATAAAAGGGGTAACTTAACCATTGAAGAGGAGTGGCAAAACCATAATTTGTGGCCACATTGAAGGACCACGGGTTCGACCATGGTACATGGCCGAACCCTATGGGGGTTGGAGATGAAAATGGAAATATTATGAATGAATAAAGGAAGAGGATAGTTGCTGCGTTTTAGGCTCGCAAATCGGAATTTTAAATTTGGCCAAAATTGGATTTATGTATGAGTCTAAAACCAATGGATAATGGGCTAAGTTAGGGACTTAATCATGGATGATGTATGGACTAATTCGGTAAATGTAATAAGGTATCGGGCATCGCAAACGGTACGCGATCGGCGACCGGATTATCGAACGGGAAGCGTAACGGAACGCGACACGATATTCGGTAGGATTCCTACCTTTTTGTAAGCGATGGATATGTGATGGTATTTTAAATTATTTGATTTGGCTTACGATGGATTTATGATTATGATTTATCTTATGATGAATTTTAAATTATGAAGCATATGTTTATATTTTAATATCATGCATTATATGGCTATGTATGATATGTCAAGTATATGGGATACATATATATTACATAGCATAATGCACTACATCTCATGCATGGCATGGGCAGAAAAAAATAAACAAACCGGAGTCCATGCTCCGTCGGGGCGACCGAGAATCAGACATGGGGATTGCCTGAGGGTTATAACCGGAGTCCATGCTCCGTCGGGGCGACCGAGAATCAGACATGGGGATAGCCTGAGGGCTATAACCGGAGTCCATGCTCCGTCGGGGCGACCGAGAAGGAAACATGGGGAACAGGATATTGTATGATCATACGGATAATGGGTGGGACACATGACATAAGCACCCATGACATAGCATTCATCACATGCTTATTTTGTTGTACTTTATTTTATCGGTATGTGTGTATCACTAATCCATGTGCTAGCCCTACTCGGAGTCCTACTGGGCGCGTTGACTAACGCCCTACTTCTACCCTAGCTGATGACGCAGGAGAGGCAGGAAGCGGTGGACATACCGGAGGCCAAGCTTAGGAGCTTGGAAAGCGCAGTCCTAGTTTATATTATGTTTACATTTTGGTGATGTAATTTTAAAGTAAATTAGCTTGTCGGGTTGTATAAATTTACATTTCTTACGATGGTTTGGACGTTACTTATGGACGATACATTTTGAGTATAATCATGAACGTAGGGGCATTTTGGTAAATTCAATGTTATATCTTCCCTTCTATCTAAAAACTGGTAGGATAGACTCTATTATCATGTTCCGCAATAACTATAATCCGCGAGCTTACTTCCCACGCGTGAACCATTCTCGTGGACTTAGTTCCGCGCACGCGTGGGGTTGGCCAGTTAAGGGTCGGGCTTTAGAAGCTCGGACTTAACTCGCGTCGTGGTGTCCGCGCCCTCTCTCACTCTTCTATTTAAAAAAAATAAAAATAGACTCTGATTTTCGGAAAACGGGTGAAAAAGGGCGGGGCGTTACATTTCAGTCGACTGAAAATAAACTGGCAAGACAAACAGACGATCTGATTCAAAATCAGCTGACTGAATCTGTGATTCAGTCGACTGAAAGGGTATGAAACATGTTTCAACCGACTGAATGTATATTTCAGTCGACTGAACTTGAACTGGCAAGACAAACAGACGATCTGATTCAAAATCAGCCAACTGAATCTGTGATTCAGTCGACTGAACTCATGATTCAGTCGACTGAACTCATGATTCAGTCGACTGAATTGGAATGTACAGTTTTTTAATATTTTTCTAAGACACTACTAATCCGGTAGGATAAATAGAGATGATATTAAATTAAAGGGACTGATTTTAATGATCCTATGACATGATTGGTAAGTCATTAATGGATCTAGGTGTATAGATCAGTTATGGATTGAATTATATACGTGTTGAAATCAATGGAAAAAGAGGCCAAGATAAGGGCTGATTATGGTAATCTTATAATGTGGTTAAAGATCATTAATGAACATAGGTTTATGATCAGTTAGAGACTTAATCGTGGATAAGATATAGACTAACTTGGGAAATGTATAATAAGGTATTGGCACATCGTAACGGTACGCGAATGGCGACCGGAATTATCGGACGAAAACGAAAAAGGGCGTTATCAGTATTTGGTAGGATTCCTACCTTTTTGTAAGCCGTGGATTATGTGTATGTGATGCTTTCCGTATTTGATTTTGGAAATTATATGATTTATTACTACATGGATTTTTAGGTTATGGATTATATTTTAAATGCTATGGATGGTACTTTATATGCTATGGATTATATTCCTATCCTATGGATGTTATATTATGGATGAGAAGTATATATATATATATATATATATATATATATATATTACATAGCATAATGCACTTACATCTCATGCATGGCATGGGGGGGAAAGTAAAGGAACCGGAGTCCATGCTCCGTCGGGGCGACCGATAACAGACATGGGGATAGTTTGTTATGCAATAGCCGGAGTCCATGCTCCGTCGGGGCAACCGAGAACAGACATGGGGATATTGATATGGTATCACCGGAGTCCATGCTCCGTCGGGGCGACCGAGAAACAAACATGGGGACACCTTGACGAGGTTTTGCCGTCAAGGGGGTTATGATATTTTATGATGATGTAGAGGATGGGTGGGACATATAGACACCCATGGCATGGCATTCATCATATGGTTTTTATTATATTGCTATCAGTATGCTTGTTTTTACTAATCCATGTGCTAGCCCTACTCGGAGTCCTACTGGGCGCGTTGACTAACGCCCTACTTCCACCCTAGCTGGTGATACAGGAGACGGAGGAAACGGTGGACGGGACGGGAGTCAGGCTTAAGGGCGTGGGAAAGTGGCTACTTTGTTTATCAAAGTTTTATTTTGGAAAAGTTGTAACTCAAGTAGCTTAGCTTGTTGAATTGTAATAATTTTGGATTTCCTACTATGGTCTGGATTAAACTCTATACGTTAACATTTTGAGACATAATCATGAACATGGGGGTATTTTGGTAACTTAATGTTGTATCTTCCCTTCTATCTAAAACTGGTAGGATAGCATCTATTATAATGTTTCCGCATGTAATTACATTCCGCGAGCTTACTTCCCACGCGTGAACCGTACTCGTGGACTTCGTTCCGCGCACTCGTGGGGTTGGCCAGTTAAGGGCCGGGCTTTAGAAGCTCGGACTTAACTCGCGTCGTGACGTCCGCGCCCATTGTCACTTTTAGTTAATTCAAAAAAAAAAAAAAAAGACTCTGAAATATAGTGAAAATGGTCGGGCGTTACATGCAAGGACCATGATTGGGCAAAGGAGAGGTGGTGGTTCCATCTCATGCAAACCACCAAACCACCAAGAGGAAACAACCAAGCCCAAAACCGTTGGAAAGGTGGTGTGTGCCATGTGGAGGCATGCAAGATCATGGATTGATCAAAGGAGAGGTGGTGGTTCCATCTCATGCAAACCACCAAGAGGAAACCACAAGCCAAAACCGTTGGATGGGGGTGGTATGTGCCATGTGGAGGGCATGCACTCCCTTGTTTGGTTAATGGACTCATGGGGAAGACTCCACATTGGTGAGGGTGGAGTCTAACCCAAGGAACCCAAAGACAACATGGAAAGAAGGCTTTTGATCACATTCATCTCATCTCACTCTCTCCCCCTCTCTCTTGGCCGATCCCCCTCTCAACATAAGAAACACTTAGAGTATTTTCCATCTCAAGCTTCTATCCCTCTCACTCAAGGCCGACCCTCCCTCTAAGACAAAGGAGAAAAGACTTAGAGTTTTCCATCTCAAGCTCCTCTCCCTCTCACAAGAACCCTAGGACCGACAAAGACAAAGGAAGAAGACTTAGATTCTCTCCCTCTCAAGCTCACTCTTCGCCGAAGATCAAGGGGGAAGAAAGAAGAAAGACTAAGGAAGGAAAAGAGCAGAGGAGCAAGTTGGAACGAAAGAAACCGGAGGAGTCGCGGAATCGGTAAGTACTTGATAAGATTTTATTAAGTAAGAAAAAAGGTTAAAAGAACATCCCATTTTTGGATTGGAGAGTTGGCCAAAATATTATGGGCCATAGATTTAAAATCCATCCAAGAAATGAGATGGAAAAGATGGACAAAACCCTAATTGGAAAGCTAGGTTATGTAAATGATGGATTACTAAGGACACTATGTATATATGGCTTAAGCATGAAAAAGATGGTCAAAGAACAATGGCCGAACCCTAATATTGTCATGCAAAAGGACCCCATGCATGTTTAATGTAAGGGATGGATTATGATCAAAGATCATGGGTTGGCCTTGCATGGCCAAACCCAAGATTGTTATGCATGGACCATTGAGGACTAAAAAGGGATTGGATGAGCTTCAGCCATGGTGTATGCTGAACCCCATCAAGTGATGTAAACATTGGTATTTGATGGATAAGAGAAAGTGACGAACCATAGGGTTGCGCCATGTTGTATGGCCGAACCCCAGGGAAGTGTGTTGGTGATCTTAAAGGGTTTTAAAGGAGGGAAATAATGGAGGAATGTTAATGATTTTAAATGGTCTCAAATGTTGTAAATGGTGAAGAACCATGGACCATGGGTTCGGCCATGTTGTATGGCCGAACCCCATGGAGAGATATTGATAGACTTCGATGTATTTGGACCATGAAAATGATGGGGGAATGTTGGTAATTTTAATGGGTTTTAAATGTGATAGATGATGATTTAAGAGATGGACCTAAGTGTATGATTAAACCGCCCCCATGGAGGCACTTGATGTATGGACCTAATTTTGTAAATGATTTAAAGGGAGGATGAAAATGGGACACCATGGGTTCGGCCATGTTGCATGGCCGAACCCCATAACCATTTTAATGGGTCATTTATGAATCTATGCATGTTTAAATGAATGAATGATCAAGCTAAGGAATAGAGGGATTTGTTAGGGATTTATGTCATGATTAATGAATCATTTATGGATCTATGTTTATGGATCATTTAGGGACCTAAGTATGTATAAATAAAATGACTGATTAGCTATGGAAAGAATAATGACTAAGATGGAAAAATGGTGAAAATGAAAGGACCATGGGTTTGGCTATGGTGTATGGCCGAACCCCATGGAGAATGTTTTGTAGACTTAGGGTTTTATTAATGTTAAATGATTAACTTGTGTGTGTTTGGATTAATGAATCAAAAGATGGCATGATGTTGGACCCACTTGGTTTAAAATAAAAGACTATGGTTGTAAATGGAAAGGACATAGGATAATGTAGGGATGGTTGGAAATCAAAGGGTTCATTGGTTTGACTTATTTATATGTAATAAGGTAACGGGATCTCACAAGCGGTGTGCGATCGGCTTGACGCGATCGGTGAACGGTTTTTGCACAAAAACACAAGGAACCGGTATTTGGACGTTGGTAGGATGCCTACCTCATTGAAAACCATGGAATATGTGTATCTGATGTTTTTACTTGAATTATTTTGGTATCAAATGATATGTCTTGATGATGGGATTTTAGTGCTATGATGTTATTATTACATAGCATGTTTGCACTTGCACCTCATGCATGGCATGAGAGGGATCAAATGTAATCGGAGTCCATGCTCCATCAGGGCGTCCGATAAACAAACATGTGGATACCTTGATGTGCATTATCCATCAAGAGGGGTACTATGATTGGAGATGTAACCGGAGTCCACGCTCCGTCGGGGCGATCGATAAACAAACGTGGGGATACCTTGATGAGGATTTTCCATCAAGAGGGATACTATGTGACTGTGATACCTTGATGAGGATTTTCTATCAAGATGGACACTATGTTTGAGATGTAACCGGAGTCCACGCTCTGTCGGGGCGACCGATAAACAAACGTGGGGATACCTTGATGTGCATTTTCCTTCAAGAGGATACTATGTGATTGTGATATGGATGATGGGTGGGATTCATGGCATATGACACCCATGGCATGGCATTTAGTTGCATGGTTTTGATATTATTTATATCTATGTGTTTTTGTTATACTAATCCATGTGTTGACCCTACTCGGAGTACTTACTGGGCACGTTGTCTAACGCCCTACTTCTACCTTAGATGATGACACAGGAAATGGACAATGCGAAGGACGTGATCGGAGCCAAGCTTAAGAGCTTGGAGGAGCTAGATTGATTTATTTAAGTTTTATTCATGGATATGTAATTTGAGTACTTAGCTTATTGGATTGTAATAATTTAGACTACTTGCTATAGTTTGGACTTTTATTTTGGACATTTTAATTTGAGGTAATTATCATTAAGTGATGTACGTCCTTGCTATTTAATAATTGGTAGGTTAGAACTCTATTATAATTCGCATTAAGTTTACATTCCGCAAGCTTAACTTATTACGTGTGAACCATTCGTGTGGACTTAGTTCCACGCACACGTATGGTTGGCCAGTTAAGGGCTGGGCTTTGGAAGCTCGGATTTAGCTTGCGTCGTGACGTCCCGCTCTCTCTCACTCTTTTATTTCAAAAAAAAAAAATAGGCTCTGATTTTCGACGAGTGAAAAGGGCGGGGCGTTACATGGAAAAATAATTAAAGCGCTATATAAATTAGCATTGCAAAAGAGCTAAAGCGTTACATTATATTGCGTGAAAGTTTCCTGTGCTAGAACATGATTGACCTTAGAGGAGGAAAGGAGGGGGAGGGGGAGAGAGGAGGGGGGGGGGGGGGGGGTGTGAATAAGGCAATCATCAAATTTAATGGCCTTTTCATCTTGAAGGCTTTTATTACTCTCTCTAAGTTTTGTACTTTCAGTATTGAGCACTTCTAGTTTAGAGGTTAGGAGAGATTTTTACTCTCTCACTCTTTTATTTCAAAAAAAAAAAAAAAAATAGACTCTGATTTTCGAAGAGTGAAAAAGGACAGGGTGTTACATGGAAAAATAATTAAAGTGCTATATAAATTAGCGTTGCAAAAGAGCTAAAGCGTTACATTACATTGCGTGAAAGTTTCCTGTGCTAGAACATGATTGACCTTAGAGGAGGAAAGAGAGAGGGGAGGGGAGGGGGGGGGGTTGGGTGGGGTGAATAAGGCAATCTTCAAATTTAATGGCCCTTTTCATCTTTGAAGGCTTTTATTACACTCTCTAAGTTTTGTACTTTCAGTATTGAACACTTCTAGTTTAGAGGTTAGGAGAGATTTTATTTTTCAATTCTTCCACTTTATTATGACATTCAGATTTTCATTCTTAATTTTGTTTTGTAACACCCCGGATTTTCAAGTTATTTATATGTATGAAAATTGCCCATTTAATTTGTGAATATAGATATGGATCTTATATGGGTAAGTGTTGGGTCTTTGCCCAATTAAGACCCAACGGTGGTGGAAATGGTTTCAATTTAAAATTAAATGGGGCTTAAATAAATTAGCAATGCATTATGTCTTAGCCGAATATGGGTATGCAAATCCATGATTATGCGCATAAAGGGATCATGGAAAGATTTTAGGAATAAGATAGATTGTTTATAGCCGCGTGTGACATTGCATATCTAGGATAAGCGCATGTGCAGAATATCTTAAATAAGGGATTGCTAAAGAATAAGATGTCTAGAGATAATATAGATTGCTTGGTCGCATGAAGAGATATGAATATCTATTTGATAGCGCATAAGATCATTTAAACAAGACAACAAGGGGCGCAAGGCAAGGGCTAGATTGGAAGGTCGGCAACTTCTAATTTAAGACACAAAGGGGCGCATTGCACTTGCTATCTTAGAGAGACAAAGAAGCACACGACAAGTGGCTAATTTAAGGGGTTTTGGTATCTTTTCAGATAGGACAATTGGATTGATAAAAAGAAAAGAAAAGAGGGGCTCACGACATTGCAACCTTAGCACCTTCTAAGATTGGCCGATTGGAGATTAATAAAGGAGAGGCAAAGAGGGGTGCACGGCAATACCACTCATAGCCGAATTCTCTCTCTTTCAAGTCCCATTCTCGGCATTATTCAAAGGGAGGAAGAGAATGCAGCCAGCAAGAGGAAATGACCAAGGAAGAAGAAAATTGGAAGGGCAAGATCAACCAAAGGAAAACCGGAGGAGTGCAGCAGAACGATAAGTGATTTGATATTTTGTTTAAAAATAGGAACCAACATGACCGAACCCCAGGAAGAGAATTGGGAGATGATCATGGTATTTTTAATGGAATGATGAACCATCAGGGCCGAACCCCATGGAAGGACTTTGGTAATTTTAATGGAGTTTGAAGGATCAAATCATAGAGTTATGGTTTTAATTTTAGAAGGGTTTTAATGAATGATTTTTGGTGAAGATCCTAGACCATGGGTTCGCCATGGAGTATGGCCGAACCCCATAAATATTTATGGAATTATGTTCATGAACTTTAGAACATGGAAAAATATAGATGGACTTATTTTGGTGATTGATTAAATGGAGACTCTGGAGATGATGGCAAAGTTGTAATGCATGCCAAATTGAAAGATCATGGGTTCGGCCATGGTGTATGGCGAAACCCATGAGGTCCTTTTAGTAGACTTAAATTATTAAGGAGATTTTATTGGATGTATGGATTTTAAAGAAGGAATATGGAACCATAGGGTTCGGCCATAGTGCAAGGCCGAACCCCATGGAAGAAAATGAGTGGATAAATATGTTTTTTAATGACATAGAAGATCAAGAATTAATTATTTGAAAGAGAACATTATGAACCATAGATGGCCGAACCCCATGGAGGTGTATTGGTATGGTTATTGGATTTTAATTGATTAAATTGAAGATGTTTATTAATTTAGAAAGGATCTAAAGATTGAAGAATGGAAGGATGGATATTAAGTTCAGAAAGTTTCTAATTATGGACTTTCTAATTATGGAATGAACCTTGATTTATGGATCTATTATGTTTATGTGTATTTTAAATGTAGGGAGGATGCAAGTATTAGACTTGTTTTATGGACCTAAGATGGTGAACCAATTTAATGGGTCATATGGATTTTTATGGAGCAAGATTATGGATCGGTTATGGACTTAAGGTTTATACATATTAAATGAATGAAGTGGTATGAATGGCAATTTTGTAAATAACGGCTAAAAATGAAAGATCATGGGTTCGCCATGGTGTATGGCCGAGCCCCATGAACTTGTTAATGGGCCATTTGTGGGCCTTTGTATATTGTAAATGAATGGTTTACCAAACCAAGGGATGAAGGGTGAGAATAATGGAATGATAGCAATGGATGGCATTTTGGTAATTAAGTAAAAAAATAAGGGACATGGGTTTGGCCATGGTGTATGGCCGAATCCCATGAGGATTGTTTTGATGGACTTAGGGTTTATGTATGTTGGATTAAAAAAGGGAAGTGATTAAATATTTAACTTAGGGGTGATTGATTAATAAACCAAAAAAAGAAATTAAAAAAAGGGGTGAGGTTCGGCCATGGTGTATGGTCGAACCCCACAAGTTTGGTTTATGGACTTGGACGTTGTTGTAAATCAAGTGGGACTTGGTTTTAATTGATTGTTATATATAAGGTAACGGGACCTCACAAGATGTGTACGATCGTGAGCGGTTACCGGACGAAAGACACAAGGACACGCAGTGGTCTTTGGTAGGATTCCTACCTCATTGAAACCATGGATATGTATTATGTACTTATGATGGTGTATGGCCGAACCACACAAAGTGTGTTTACGGATTTGGACATTATTGCAAATCAAATGGGACTTTAGTTTGATTGGTTGACATGTTATAAGTAACGGGACCTCACTAGGGGTCATGATCAGTGAGCTGTTTTTGGACGAGAATGCAAGGACAAACTAGTGGTCATTGGTAGGATTCCTACATCATTGAAACCATGGATATGTATTATGTACTTATGATGATTTTATTTCATGTTTGATAA